>PVJL010000075.1:372512-673996 GCA_004026885.1 Lyroderma lyra | reverse complement strand
CCTCTCTCAGAAGCTCAAGGGGGGTTTTCTCTTATATTTATTGTGGGGACCCAGTCAAATTCCTAGAGGTAAATCTCAAAATAGTCTTCCTCCATGACTGGGTTCCTGAGAGTTTTTAACTCTCAGAACTGTCCACACTGAATCTCCAACAGCTTATTAATTGTAGTTTGAGTTGTCCTACCTTGTCACTGATTCTCATAGTGGTTTCTGGTGATTCGTGGATTTACCTGTCTTTCTCTCCAATATCAGGAGCAGCAGTTTGTTTTTATGGATGCATGCAGAGTTGTTAATTTTGCAGTCTGGTCATCTTTTTACTGGTTGTTAGGATACAGTGTTGACTTCCAAGCTCCTTACATGTAGAACCAGAAATACCATCACTTTTGGGATGTTTCAAAAAATAATAACACAGGCACAGAAGAATTAGACTACAAAATCGGGGTGAAGTACATTAGATCCACAATGATCATTTGTATCAGTGTGGTCATCTTTAAATCAATAGTGATATTTCAGAAGATGAAAGAATTGATTATTTGTCAAGATTATTTTAAAGTTGAGAATTCTTATACAAATACATTTTGAGTACAGAATACATATATATTTCTTTTGGTGCATGAAAATATAAAAAAACTAACATTTCAAATATTTGTTGACTTTTTTACTTGCAAATTACAGTTATTAAAATGTGTAATTGTAATGAATACCTTTGGGAGAAAATCTTCAATAAAAATGAGAAATATTAAATATACTAGTTAGGGATAGGTTTGGTGAAAAGTAGCAAACACCCAAATACCAGCAGCTGAAACAACTTGAAACCTTATTTTTCCTCATGTAGAGTTCCAGAAGCAGGCGGTTCCAAGAAGGGATCCTTGGGGAGCCAGGTGCCATTACCGACGTAGAAGTGATGGCAGGACCAAATACAGCCAAAAGCTGGTCCTGGCATCACATCTACATTCCATCCAGAAGATAGTAAAGGACGATGAAGAAAGCACAAAAGGTACACACAAGCGTCTTTTGAGGAAGATTCGCAGATGCTACCACATGACATTGCCACGTACCTCTCACTGGCCTGAACTTAGCCACGCAGCCACACGCACGCACAAGCAAGGCTGCGGGAAGTAATCTTTGTTCTGAGCAGCTGTGTTCCCAAAGAAAATTCAGAGATTCTACTACCATGGAGAAAAAGGAAAACTTGTATTGTTGGATCATTAACCACTTTGCTACACTATTCTATGCTTTAAAATATTATTTTTTCTGAAACTCTTACCAATTTTGGTGTTTGCTTATTTATTTTCTGTATTGGAAGAAAAGAGGCAAGAATGGAAAAAAAATAGTCTTCAGAGGATGTAGGAATTAAAAAATGATGTGATTATTAGGTTCCTAATTTGATTATTTCTTCTTTTTCTCCTAATTTTTTTTTTTAACCTAAGAATGCTATTTTATTGGGCTTTGGGAAGAATGCCAAAAGTCTGGATTTGAGAAGAACTAACATAAGAAAATGTATCAATTTTATAAATATGTGTTTTGGGGTGCTCACCAAGCTTAAGGAGAAGACAACATACTAAAGAAATACCAGGTTTCATTTAAGACTCTGGTCTACGAAACCAATAAAAGCAAATGGTAGCCAAGTCATTGCTACCATAGTGGCTTATGAAAAGAGCCTTCTCTGGCTTCCTTAAGTTTGTGATGCACCATAGGCCAGCTGGTTTTTTCTCAGGCCTTGCATTCTGAGCTAGCAAGATCTGATGTGGAGATAAATTCTAAGGATCCCTGCATATCAGACTCAAGCTCACTAAAACTAGATGTGAATGTTCAAAAAAATAAACGTAAGTTCTATTTTCCAACAGGATAGAATGCAAGAAAATGCTGTTAGGGACATTTTCATCAAACTTCTCTGTATGTTTCACTCTTTTATGCACAGGGACAGGATTAAATTTTGGGCAGGGTGATAAGCTTTCATTTTTCAATAGCTCCATTTTTTTTCTCTCTCAGAGAAAACTTAATCTCTTCAAAAGAACAGTAATATTTAATCCCTTCAATGTACAATGATTTTTAATCTATAAGGAGACAAGTAATTATGAAGATATTCTAGACTCTAAGGAATATAAAGCTGGAGCTACCTAAAAGTTGAAATTTCATTTAAGCTAATCTGTAGCATATACATATGTAACTGTTATTGAGATCAATCAAATCTAATGAAGTGCAAAACACCATTTTTTATTTAGAAATATATACTTTTCATAAGTCAAATGTAGTGACTTTGAGGTTAACTAAATTTTATGGCACTGATATTAAGCCGATTTATCTCATTACACTTCTTACATTTCAGCCAATTTTTAAATTATATATATATATATATATATATCCTTTTTCAAAGGCTTTTGAAATTGATTGCCCCTTTGGAAAATTAAAATATTGAGACACAAAGTGATTAAGCAAGTGTCCAAAGTCAAGCTGGAAAACCTCAACAAAACGAGAGTAAAAGATTATCTAGCAATGAAGTATCTGCAACTAAAAATAATTACTTTACACTAAAGCTATAACTGTTATCAAAATATGTTCTTAAATTAGACAAAATAGATTTAATTGCAGACAAAATTCCATGAACCAAGCAACCAGTAGAGAGTGAAGGAAAGCCCTCAGGTAGTTCCCTGAGCAATGTCACATAGAACCTATCCCAAACAGGGATAGTAAAGAGGGAATATTCTCTTCAGGAGATACATTGTTAGTTTGTTGCAATGCACAAGCAGGAGAGCTGCTCTCACAGTCATCTGGACTCAGCCAGTGTGTGAGTCTTCTACCACTTTCCGGACCAACTTAGTGAGAAACCAGCCAAAGCTGCATGTCAATAGTTGATGCTGGGACAAATTGCCATAACATAGTATCATGTTGGTCTACAGGCACAAGTGGTGTTACAGAATAAAGTTTAAAATTGAACATTATGTATCAAAAATTTAATAGTAAAACACTCTAGTCAATAGGCATTTCCTAACTATTTCTTCATATTTTGCAATACCCTCTCCCAAAATAACTAGTCTCATGAAAATCACTAAAATATGCACATAAAACACACATTATCAAATTAAAAAAGGAGCAATTACATATTGTATGCTGTCTGACCTGCAATGGAATTAAACTACAATTTAATAATAGAAACACAGGTGGAAAATCCCCAAATATTTCAAGAAATCAATAAATTGAAAACAGGAAATCAAGAGAACCTAAAAGAAAACAAAATCTCGTTCATTGGAAATGCCAATAAAATCAATAAGCCTATAGCTAAGCTGATTAAGAGAAGATACAATCAGTCACTAATTAGACATGAATAAAGGGGCATCACTACAAATCCTATGGATATGAAAGAATAATTTAAAAACACTATGAAGACCTCTGGGTTCACATATTCAATAACCTACATGAAAAGGACCAATTCTTTGAAAAGCACAATCTGTTAAAACTCATACAAGAAGAAATATATAATCTAAATAGGCCTATAACTATTAAAGAAGTTGAATCAATAATTAATAACCCTCTAGAATAAAAAAGAAGCAGGCCCTAATTTACTTGTGAATTCTACCAAGCATTTAATGAAGAAATTATACCAATTCTATACAATGTCCTGCAGAGGATACCAACAGAAGAAATATTTCTTACTAGTTCAGCATTGTCTGAATACCAAAACCAGATAAAGGCATTACAAAGGAGAACTACAGCCTAATATCTCTCATGAACATACGTGCAAAACTCCTTGACAAAATATTAACAAGCAGATTCCAACGGTATAAAAAAATAAATTATACAGCATGACAAAATGGAACTGATCTCAGGTATGCAAGGTTGGTTCAACATTTGCAAATCAGTTAATATAATCCATCACATCAATAGGCTAAAGAAAAATTACCTGATAATATTAATATATGCAGAATAGAGATTTGATAAAAATCTTAATTTTGTTAATGATAAAATTTCTCAACAAACTAGGAATAAAATGGAACTTTTTCAACTGGATAAAGGACATTTACATAAAACCTACAACTAACATTATTCTTAACAGTGAGAAACTCAAGCAAATTTATGGTCAGAACAATGTTGCCTCTTGGAAAAGGAAATGAACCTAAAAAGAGTATGAAGGAAATTTCTGCATTATCTACTACAAAGGTTATTTTAAACATCATTTAATTATGCACTTAAAATGGTGATTTTATTATATGTAAACAATATTTAAATAAAAAAGAGTATGGGTGAGAGGGAAAGATATTCTCACTTTATTAGAAAGGACAAATGCAGCTCTCCGTTATATCAAAGTTTGAGAAAAAGCCTAATTCATTTTTAAGTACGCTCTTTCTCTACTGAAAGGAAATTGGAACAAATTATCTGATGGGTGCAGTGTTTAGAGAGTATTTGTTAATGTTGATATAAAGTTATGATTTTTTAAACTAGGAAGTCCAGAGAAACTGATTTGGGAATTTGTTCTCAATTCACATCAAGATAGTGCTTTGAATTTTCAAAAAAAAAAAAAAAGTGGAGTATAAATATTCTCTATACGTACTACAGAAATAAAAATGAATAACATTATTTCATAAAATGTTATTTATTTTCAGCTTAACTTCAGCTCCTAGCTTCTAACCCTTTTGCCTTTTCTTGAAAAACTATTAAGAAAGGAATTCCAAGCTCAAATTCTGTTGGTACCCTTACCCAGTGGGATGTTAATAAAATCCTCGGTTTGCCATGGGGCAACCTGCACAATCTAAAAGAAGAAAGTAAGTTTCCTAGTGCCCATTACAAATCCCCTCCTCTGCCTTCACTCATAATTTAATACTTTATTTGTTTGTTTGTTTGTTTGTTTAACTTCAGTTGGCTCTTGTCCAAAGTCCTTAAACTCATGCTTGCATCAATTAACTCAGCAAACATTTGTATCCAGTACAAAGGAAAAGTGATTACTTCTGAGACATATCCAATGCCATTTCCACCAAACTCCTTTAACCCAGAAAATCCTGACAGCCGTGTTTTAGAAAATTTGATGACTCTTTTTAAACTCTTTAGAACGGAGGCTGCCAGATGCATAGCTGTGTTCACATATGTCCATGCATGAGTGAATAAAGTAATTAAATGATCCTTAGGTAGTTTTCTCAACCTTTACAGAGAGACTTTGTTAGAAAACTTGGCATCTTCATCTAGGCTACTGATCTTGCTTCCTTATTTGCACCCATGCATTTGGTTTCCAAAAATTATGCTTAGAAATTAATTTACCTTATGCCAACTGATGAGTGAGATTTGTCTTAATTTGAATAAACCGTAAATGTCCATTCATCGGTTATGTTCCTTGTTAAGGCAGGCTGCCAAGATACACCAGGTGTCTGGGCCAGAGTTTACTCAAATATAAGATGAACCCTATTTCTATGTTTGAAAGCTAAGAATCCTCCATTTGACTTCAGGCCAAATATTTAATGGCTCTGACTTTTGGTTTTCTTCTCTGTGAAGTAAAAATGTTAGTTATATGGGCTGTAAGTTGTAGTCCTACAATTCTGTGGACACATTACTAGCAAAGAGAGGGAATATTGATACCACTAGCATAGAACCTGACTCACAACCCAGCATGAACACATAAAGTTAGAGCCCAAACTATGCCTTGGTGATGTATTAGAGTCTGACATTATACTATAAAAGTAATTGGGAAAATGACCTTTATCTTCAAGAAACTTGCCATCCCGTTTGGGTCATGAGACAAACATAAAGAAATAAAAACACATTGCAATATATAATGAAGAGTAAGAATAAACATTATCCAAATTCTAAGAATCAGAAGAATGCACTCAGGTTATACTTGACAACTAGTAGTTACAACTGATAATGTCAATTTTGTGACCAGTGTCTCTTCCTTTGCCCATAAGATGATGGTATAATGTGGAACACAAATTCTTGGAACCAAATAGAGTTTGGTAAAAAGAAAATATTGCAAACCACTATTCAATGATGATTCAAATTTTAACCTATTGTTCAACTAATAGGAAATATAATGAAAAATAAGGAAGGATTATATTATGTAGTGCTAATATTTTCTTTTGTTCTCCATTTAAGATTCATACATTAAAAATGATGACTGACAAACACCATTTTACTTTGTTGATTCTGTTCTACAGCTCAGCGAAAAAGAAGCCATTAAAACATACTTGGCATAACATGTAATATTTATCATTATACCTGTGGGATTACATGACAGAAATAGATGATGGCTTTTACAGAAGGTGCTCAAATTCTAGCGAAGAAGAATGCCTTAATTCTCCTTGTTGGGAGTACTTTTGGTCAGAAGACTACTGTATCTATTTTTGCTAATGTAAAACAACATGAAACATTCCTTATTTTCAGTCACTTCAGAACAATCCTTTTTCCATTTTTTTTTTATTATGCCCTTTGACCTTCTAGTTAGCATACAAGTACAGGGATAAATGCTTCTTGCCACACTTTAAAAAGGCTTTTTATTTACAATATTTTTAATTTGTTAAACTTGGAGTTCATTCTAATATACTTCATATAGATCTTCATCCATCAACAGAATCACTGATAGGAAACAAGAAAGTCTAAAAGTATCTTTCTAATTTGTGCTTGGAGGAGATTCTATCTATACAACAAATGCTTTCTGAATCATTAGCTTTCTGTTTAAGATTTTTTTTCCCCCAATTGATTTGACTTATTAGGCCAGTGATCCGAAGATGAGAGAAGGCAAACTGAAAGAAGAAAAAAAAGCAAAGGTAACTTAAAAAAAGAAAACTCACTATCTTTTAGTTCTTTGGAAAAAGCAAGTTCAAAATGTGAGGGCATCATTGTCTGTTTTTCTTCTCTTGAAAAACGTGGGTAGTACATAAAGTCTAGCACTGTTTCTGATCCCGCCCTGTATTTAGAATGCTCTTAGCTCAGAAGCACCTCTAATACAATAGATCCTAAAAGCTTCTTTTAAAATTCAGTCCAGGTTTTCTAAAATTGAAATGCACATGCAACTCATTTGTAGGATTGAACATACATCTCACAGTACATACTGGCATTAAATTGAAACCTGAACGATGAGAAGTCATTTGTGTGGGCAGGAAGCCAAATCGTTCCTGGAGTTTTACACGCAGGCAATAATTTACATCGACAGGTAGAAAACATGTTATGTGCTTTTGGTACAATGATGCCGAAGAGCTTGGCAATGACTCATAATTCAGCTATCATTTTAAAATGCTCAGAAACATGGGGAAATGAATGAAAACTTGTTTTTGTCTAAATCCAAAGGCAAAGGAGTCCTTGGGAGCTAACAAAGTGGATCATGGAACAGGACCAAAAATAAATAGATCGATAATTGATAGATAGGGAGATAGACAAAAATACCATACTATGTTTTGAGATTTCCCTCCCTCTTATTTCTGTTACTCCAAGGGATCTGAAAGAAGAATTAATGGTGTAAGTTTTTTCTATTAATGCTCTCATTTGTTTAAAATAAATGACTTTTTACTCTCTCCATTTTTTATCATTGTGATGGCTCCATCATTTCCCAATATCTCACTACTTCTCATGGAATTATCAGTTATAAACTAATAGAATAAGCCACTTCCCTCAAATTAATACCTGTGTTTTTCTGAATCAGTGGGTGAGAGCAGGATAGAAAGACTGAGCAAAAAACAAACTCCAGCCTGTGGTCTCTCTAAGCCAGAACAGTTGAATTCCAAAGACAATCCCACACCAGTATCACTGTGGAGTAACGATAACTACCACTTTCCAGGGCCAAACTATGAATAACAGAGAATAACAGTTGATATTCTTTGTTTCTTGAACTTGCCCCATCCATATCATTATTTTTCAAAGAAAAAAATGGAAACCTTTGCTCTAACTGACCAATGGGAACTGGACAAGAGCAGTCACTGAATGCATCTAGAATGGGCACATCTAACAGCAGCCTCGAATCTGACAGCTGTTTCCCATCCAAGCACATTGCGAGGGTGCTGCCATTACTCCCCAGGGACTGCGCACGTCAAACAGCCTTCCTGTCGCGGTGTGGGTTCCAGTGTGCACTGCAAAGTGAAATCAGGCACATTCCATCTTGTTGACACAACGCGTCTCAGCTGCTGGTACGGAAAGCTCCCTGAAGCTGGGCCCAGAAATGTCTGAGTTTTGGGGACAGAAGTTCTCGGCATTATTTTCTTGGCAGTGCTCACATCAGCTCTCATGTGACCGGAGGAAAGTTTAAATCTTGTATTCTGACGAGTCTCAAGCAGTAACATTACAAGTTTCAACAGGTGGTACTGTTCAAATATTCACACAAAGTGCTTCCTTTGTCATTAAAACCTAACCTGTAATCTCTCTGGACTCAAAAAGGTGTATTGTTTTTTAAAATGCTGGCATAGATCACTCCTGTAGTGAGGACAAAGAGTGCTTTTGTCTGGTGGGGCATGGGAGGGTCGTTGAATAAATTTGGTAAACAGTGACTTGTGAATAAGGAAAAACATGAACAACAGATGTTACTCAATTTTCATTGCCAGCTGGGTTTAACTGTCCTTTACAAGGTGTCTGTGAATGTGAAAATTATGGAGAAAATTATTTTCATCATCTGAAATGCAGTAAAAAAGTCTTAGAACCATATTTCCGTATGAGCATTTTTCTCAGGACCTAGACTATTTCTGCGTACGGAGCAGGCTCTTGAATATTTGGTGAAGGAGCCAATGAAGTGCAGGATGAATACTTTTGTGTTAGAATCAGATCTCTTACATATTAAGTAATTTACTCTTAGTTCTCTGAAAGTTATACAAGCCCTTACTTCATTCACAAATATTTGCAGGATACCAGGAAATAGTATCCAGTGAACTCCTTAACCATAACGACCAAAAGAAATATTTCACACTGGGTCACAGACTGATCTCTAAAGCTAGGGACCCATCTCTTATTGTCTATTTATGTTGCCTAGTAGTTAAAAATTGAGATGGATACCATCTATAACAGTGTTTTAGGTAAACATCTCAAAGTGACACTGAAACTTTGACTCCTCTTTTCATGTAACACTGTACCCTCCCCCTTTCCCCCTTTAATTTTGTGATTTCAGTCTACGACTTTCTTACTCTTTTCTGTTAACATTTTTGACAAGTTTTATTCATATTATTGATCCTCTTTTTTACAGGATAAATTTTTAAGTGTTTTGTTGTTATCAGGTAAAATAATTAAGGAAACAGACTCACCTCAATTCCAATTAGATGGGTATTTCTTGCAAATTCACTTAGAAAATCACTCTATCTAGTCTCTTATCATCACTCTGGAGAGCTGAACCAACTAGCTTGATTTGGACCCTCCAGATAATAAAATTGGGGTTGCAAGGGAAAGGGTGGAAAAAAGGCAAATGCCCTCCTTGTACTGTGGGGTTCACACATGGCTTTTGGGCACGTCTATCCTCTGCTCCATCAGACACCCATCAGGAGACGCAAACAGAAAGTGTACCATGGAGAAGAGCAGGTAAATATGCTCATTGGCTCCTCTCTGGGCCCTTTGTATGCTCTCCATTGAGGGCTATACACACTAAAAAGGCCATTTTTCTCTTTATGTCAACTTTTTCAAAATCTATTGCCTGGGTACCTATTCTAGGATTCATGAAAATTTGTGGAATGCCAAGAATGATATTTGGTTTATCTTTAGGATACTCAAGATCAACGATCAAGGTGAGGAGGTAAGAGTAATGGACAAGAGATAGGAGTAAACAATTTCAGAGAATATGTAATGATACGTAATCCAGTGATGTCATTGGGGTCTGCTAAACAATTTGCTGGGCCCAATGCAAAATGAAAATGAGGGGTCCTTTGTTCAAACATCGAGGATTTCAAGATAGCGATAGAAGAGCATGAAATTAAGTCAACCAGTGGCATTCAACTGGTGAGTGAATGGATCTGGAATGTCCAGGAATCCTTGACTCAATTTTCTGGTGCCCTGGTGAGATGGCGGGAAGGGTGGGCTCAGCTGGGACTGTGGCCATGCATGGCACCGCCAGCGTGGAAGCTTCTGGGAAGTGGGACTTCTACATAGTGGCTCATGGCTCAAAGAGTGAGGAAGCTGTATAGACAGACTTTCATTAGCAATGGAACCATTTGGAAGAATGGCAACAACTACTCATTGAAGCACTATTGAGTTCAAGATGCATCTTGAATGCTGGTTTTAAAGAGAAGGGTACTTGGCATTAATCACGTAACTGCTTTGAAAAGAATGTGGGAGCTAAAACATAGACAAGGATGGCAAATGACAAATCCATGCTTTGGCCCAAACAACTATTTTTCTGGGGATTTGTTGGGCCTTGGGCACCCAAATACCAAAAAGGCACAGCCTTTTTGTACAATCTACAGTGAAAATACCTTCCCCACACAGTAATGTAATACTGTGTGATGAATGTATATGAGTGCTAATGAGAGGAAGCATTACATAGTGGCAAAGGGTGCAACTACCTGGGTCCACATTGCAGCTCTGCCACTCACTTGCTGTGTGACCTGGGCAACATATGTAACCTCTTTGTGCCTTGTTTTCTTCACATGTAAACTAAACATAAAGCAATACCTATTACTCAGTTTTGTGAAAATTAAATTACTTAATACTTCTGAGAATACCCCTCTGCACATAGAAAGTACTTGATAACTGTGAACTGTTACTGCCATTACTATTATTACAGGCACCAAGTTGAAGGAACAATTCATTATTCTGGGTAGAGAAAACAAAAACTCAGAGAAAGTGACAAAAAAGCTGAATCTTAAAGGTTAATCAAAGTTTGTCAAATGGACAAGACAGTATTTAGGGACCAAGAATACACTATTATAACTGGAACTTTCCAGATCAAATTTATTCAAAGGAACTTCACAAGTGAGATATAAACGTGTTGATAAAAGTTTTGTATGTTATAAAAAAACAACTTTAAATTAGCTTTAAAGTCTAAAAAATTTAAGAGAAAATACTTCATTATCTCTTAAGCGCTAGGCTCTTCTAACAAGTTAAAAAGTTGAGCCTTTTCAAAGGCAAGGACATGCATTGGTGATTTTAAATTTACTTATATCTATTGAATAAAATCAATGTGAACTTCATATTCATATTATCTTAGCCATTTCTCCATGACACACTTTCTGCCAGTAGCAAGCAGGAATCACCTGCTTGCAGCTGTAGGCAAAATTCATTCTGCCATGACTTTTTACTTCTTATCTAATAATCCCGAATGCTGTGTTTTGAAACAATTATTCACTGTTGCTCAGGGAACAATTTCTACACTATTATTTACTGCACAATCCTGATTGATGACATTTTTGACTGAGTCAGGCAAATCTGTGTATTTCAGGGAATGAACTCTGAAAGTTATTGGAGAATTTCTTTAGAGGCCAGAAATTGGCTGACTTTGTAAAGTGCTGTGCAACACAGGAATTTATCATAAGCTAAAAGCATTTTCCCCCCAAATAGATAAAATCAAAGTATAGTTTCTTATTCAAAAGGGAATTTTGGCCTTAAAAGGATGAGTTTATAAAATCAACCTTTACTTGGTGTATAGCGCACTCTAATACAATGGATTCCATGAAATAAAGGTTATGACAAATTCATGTGTTTCTGTTTCAGCATTTAGCACTCTCCATATTCCCAACTACCCTATCACAAGGGGTTGGTGTTCTAGAATGAACGTAGAAGAGTCTGAAAACAACTTGTCTAGCATAGGATGAATGTTTTATTTCAACTTCTGTGTCTTTACTGATTTTAGGTCTTAGAAGCTTTCTTAATAACTCATATATTGGAGAATCATTTCTCTAATTTCATGAGGTCTCTTTGAGATGTTTTCTGAAATATTAGCAATTTCTTTTTTTGTGTGTGAGGGGAGGTAGTTCCCTGGCTGGGAATCGAACCCAGGCCGCGGTGCTGAGAGTGCCGAAGCCTCGTCACTACACCACCAGGGAACCCCAATATTTGCAATTTCATTCATCCTAATCTGTCTGGTAGCAGGTAAAGGTGAATTACCTTGTGTGATTGTGACTCTCCCTATTCTTTGCAGGAATTAATTGTAACAACTCATCTTTACATTTAGTTATTTAAATTTTACAAATTCTGATGTCCACAAGAGACTTTTCCAGAAGTGAGTTAACATATTGGTTGCAAGCAATTAAAGTGGTTGTGAAAAATAACCTGGTTCTTCCAAACAAATTCTTGGTACCTACTCATTCGACAAGTATGTACTGTGTGTGTTGGGAGGGGGGGCGGGGAACAGAATAATAGAAATTTTGACTTTTATGGGATCCTAAGAAATAGAGTCTGTATTTTTTGACTAATAACGAATCACTTATAAACACTCTTTGGGTGTGTCCTACAAGAACCTGTCCTTTTATCCCTCCCACCAAGACCCACATTTAATCTTCTTAGTTTGCTGAGGTAATTTAAGACAGCGTGAAAGAACTTCATCTAGATCTAAAGAGAATAGACTTTTTTACCTCTTATCCAGAGGTCAAAAACTTCTGGACTCTACAGAACAACTGTCCTTACCTTCCTGATCATCCATACTTGTGCATTAGAATTTTCTGTGGTGATAAAAATGTTTTATACTATACTGTTCAATAGAGCCTGCTAGCCACATGTAGCTATTAAACACTTGAAATGTGACTAGCGAAACTGAGGAAATAAACATTTTATTTTATTTAAGTTTAATTGATTTAAGTTCAAATAACCACATGTGGCTACTGGCTAGTGTCCTGGACAGTGTAGGTATATTATTTGAGCAATATCTTTGTTGTCTAGCCATCTATCTCACCCTGTAGGGGGCTACATTCCATTAACCATCTCCTTAACTCATTATAATAATCATGGTTCTGAAGTTTAAATGGCACTACCTTGCATTTATTATTTCTGAATCCTATCCTCCCTGCTGATATAAAAAATACTAGCGCTCTAACAATATTTCCTACCATTATCCCTGGCCAACAGAGAGCAGCTACCACTGAGCTCTTCAATGATGCTGGTGCCTCTTTTGGTAACAGGAATGCCTTTCAGGTCCTCTGACCTAGCAGTTAGCTGGTCGTTTCAGAGCGTGAAATAGTATACTCACTGTAGCACACCGACTTCCCCAACACTTTTGATCCCCTCTCCACCATTTGCCAAGGTAGTTCTGGCATTTCTACATTACTTAATGCATGACATCACTTTTTTTTAAAGCTTCTAAGAGCTGACCTATAATAGTACTGTCTCACACAGTTCTTGCCAGGATGTCAATACTGTGTCGTGAGAGCATGCAATACTCTCCCTTTCCAAACTTTGTGTTCTGTCTCCCTTGATCCAGGACATTCAGGATCCAGTCCCATATGTACTCTCCCAGTTATTACTGATACATGCAGACTAAACATTGCAGTCATTTCAGCATATTGTTTCCTTCTGTCCTTAGTTGACTCAACAACTTTCTCAGTTGGGTTTTGTTGTGAAGAATCCTAAGTATTAATCTCACAGCTAGGAGAGAATATGGGAAATAATTGGAGGAAAGGGGAGGCAACGCATCTTGTTCTGCAGAAGAGAGGTTTTGGCAATGGAAGCAAGTACACATCATTAACCTTTAATAAGGAGGAGGGTAGGCCCTTCTGCAGGCCCAGAGGGGTCAGGGAATCCAGGATTCTAAGGTGAGTGAGTGTACTGACCTGAATGTTGTATTCCAAGTCTCAAGATTCCACTTCTTCCTGACAACAGTTCCATAAGCTTAGCAAAACAGTCCTGCCTAGGTTGAGAAGTCAATATTCTCTAGGCTTCGGTCCTGGGACTATTCTTCAGCACTTCTCACCTCTGGTGCAAAAAAGAAGTCTCTTTATGTTTTTAAGTAAGCCTTCTGCCTTTTAAATAAATGACCAATTACACTCAACCATTCATTCTCTTTCTCCAATGCAGTAATAGCCCTCAACAACATCCATCAAATTTTATTGTCCTTGTAATTGCTACTACCCCGCAACTTCTCAAATGCCTGAAATACTGTACCTTTGCCCCCTCCCCAGTACATTCCTTTCCAATACCATTACATTGCAATTCACAACCAGTAGAAATACAATTGCACTGCTATGGCAGGTACATCCATACTTCACCTGTAATAAGTAATGGGATGTTCGTGACCAGTCTGTTAGGAGGTGACCCAGCTTCAAAATCCCATTTTAGGATTTGCTTACAACTAGGAGCATTGAAACTGATCTAAAATGAAGAATTGTATGCAGAAAGTTGTCCCAAATGGAAACATGGGAACAGAACTTGTACTGTCACACTACCCAGTCATTGAAAGCAGGCTACCCTCCGAGCAAGGGCATAAATTTGTGTGGGAAAGCACTCTCCAACCGAATACAATTCTCAGGGAGGAACTTAGATATAAGCCATCAAAGCCAACTAATAACAAAGCACCACAGTTTGGGTGGCTTAAGCAATATACATTTATTTTCTCACAAATTTGGAGGCTAGATGTCTCAGATCAAGGGGCTGGCAGAGCTAATTTCTTTGCAAATCTCTCCCTGACTTGTAGATGGCTATTGTGTATTTTTGGTCTTCCTTCTGTGTATGTGTCTTAATTTTCTCTTTTTATGAGGACAGTTGTATTAGATTAGTGTCCTACCAATGACCTCAATTAACCTTAATTATCTTTTGAAAGACACTACCTCCAAATTACAGTCACTTTTTTAGATACAGGGGATTAGAATTTTAACATATTAATTTGAGTGTAGTACAATTCAACCCCTAACAGTAACACTCCCAGAATGTGTAAGAATGAATACCTCAGTCTTAAAGGAAAATGTGGGCTGTGTACCACAGCATCTGATACCTGCATGGTGTGAGATAGCAGTCAAAATTTTTTTTTTTTTTTTGCTTTTTGGTATGTGGGTAGCTCCCTGACTGGGAATCGAACCCAGGCTGCAGCACTGACAGCGCCAGCGCTGAAGCCTTAAGCCACTACACCATCAGGGAACTCCCCCAAAATTTATTTTATTTCATACACTTATTCAGTTGCTCCAGCACTTTATTGCCCCTGTGAATTGCCTTGGGGCTATTTTGGAAATCAACTAACACACTAATATATGTGTAACTACTCCTGGTCTCTCTATTCCAATTCATGAATCTTTTTGTCTGGACTTACTCCAGTACTATTCTGTCTTAACATTGATTGTACCTTTAATCTAAGTCTTGAAATCAGGTAAGTGAGCCTCCTAATGTTTTTCATTTTCTTTTTGGTTGTCAAGATTGTTTTGGCCATTCTGAGTGTTTGCATTACCATAAACTTTAGAATTAACTTGTCGATTTCTTCAATAAAAAAATAAATACTTTATTTATATAAATGAATTCTGCTGAGGTTTTGTTTGTGTTTGTACTGAACTTGCAGTTCAATTTCAGGGGAACTGTAGATCTTAACAATACAGGACTTTTGGATCCATGAACATGGTATATCTCTCCATTGATCAGCTCTTTAATTTCTCTCAGAAATACTTTGTAGCTTCCAATAAGAGGTTTCAATTGGGTGTCTTATGGATTGGATGTTATTATAGCTGGTATTTTTAATATTTCTTCTTCCAACTTTTGGCTGCTAATATATAGAAATACAATTAAATTTTGTGTATCGACCTTCCACTTTGTGTCTTTGACTAATTCACTTATGAGTTTTATAAGTTCTTGAGGATTTCCCATATAAAAATTGTTTTGTATAAGAATAAAGAAAATTTTATTCTTCCCTCTCCAATTTAGTATTTTTACTCCTCTTTTTGTTTTTTGCTTGTTTGATTGATTTTTTTGTTTGTTTGTTTGTTTTAGATGATTGAACATGCTAACAGCCCTAGTATGGTGCAGACTAGAAATAGTGAGAGAAGATATCGTTACATAGTTTTTGTCATACTAAGGGAATAGTTTTCAATATTTTACCATTGAAGGTAATGCTAAAGGTAGCTTTTCCGTGGATACATTTTATCAGCTTGAGTATATTCCCTTCAATTCCTAATATACTGACAGCTTTTACCAAGAATAGATGTTGAATTTTGTAAAATGTCTTTATTTACATTTATTGAGATGATCATATGTTTTGTAGCTATAGTTTTTCTGTTAATGTGGTAAATTACACTGATTAATTTTCAACTGCTACACTGACCTTGCAGTCTTGGAATAAAGCCCACTTGATTGTGATATGCTGTTTTTTTTTATTTATTGCTGTATTTTATTTGCTGATGTTTAAAAAAGATTACTGCGTGTGTGTTCATAGAAATATTGGACTGCAAATTTTTTGTAATAAATAACTTAACTAGGTTTTGTTATCAGTGCTATGCTGACCTCATAGAGCAAATTGAGAAGTTTGACTCTACCTCTATTTTCTGAAAAATCTTAAGTCAGATTTATTAAATTGGTGATTTGCAAACATTTCGTCTTCAAAATTCATTTAAATTTTTTAAAATTATTGAATCCCCAAAGAACTTTGTTCATGTAGGTTACATTAACCTATAAACTGTATTAAAAATTAAACAGAGAAATTATAAATGCTTATTTATCAATTTATTGAAAAATAGTTAATTTTAATAACATATTTTTATGGAAAACAAGTATATCTTCCAAATTTTTTTGTGAGAAAAGAGGTGTTGATTTACATTTTATTTGTCTCTTTAATGTATAGCTTAATAGAAGACATCTGCTTCTGTATTCAAGCAATTACAAAATCAATGTTCAACATCTAATAAAGAAGTAGTGTTTTGAAAATAATAATTACACTGATAAAACCAGAAATAGATTAATAAATAGAGAGAAAATCCATTTTACCAATAGCAGAAATGTATGTCACAGTATGTAGCCTATGAAAAACTCCACTTGTGAAAGACTAAAAATAGAAAAGACAAAGAAGTTTCTAGTATTGTTATAGGAATAATTTTGGATATATAGGCCTCTGACATTTTAAATTATTGGTTTCTTCTTGTGTCCTTTTTTGTAAATTGTGATATTTAAGAAATTTGTTCATTTATTTAATTTATCAAACGTATTAGCATAAAGTTGCTTGTAAAATTCCCAGATTATCTTTCTAATGTCAGTGGAATCTTTAAGATCTTCTGTTACATTTCTGCTATTGGTAATATGGATTTTCTCTCTATCTATTAATCTATTTCTGGTTTTATCAGTGCAATTATTATTTTCAAAACACTACTTTTTTATTAGATGTTGAACATTGTGTATGATACATTGTAGGGAGTCCAAATTATTCTGTCGTCCTTTAAAGAGTGTTGACTTTTGTTTCAGAAACCAATTAAGTTACTTGGGGAGTCTTTGATCCTGTCAAGCTTAATATCGTTCTTTGTTAGCTCAGATCTACTTTGGTTTTGCCTTAGTCCTAGGGTATGGCTCTTACTTTAGAGTATAATACAGACCAGTAAGCTTTCGTCTTTTTAGGGTTTAAACTGAATGTCTCCGTTATTTAGCAACATTTCTCCACCATAACTGTAGTGGAACTCCAACATTATCCAGCACCACGTAACTTCTGGTGCCTTCTTTTAGCTGGTCACCATGCCAGAGCTTCTCCCAGCCACCTCTCCTCCCCGTGCAGCTTCTCCCTATCAGGTACCCTATCCTGCTAATTTCAGTCACTTCAGCCACCTTTAACCCTGACCTCAGCCTTTTTTAATTCAGCAAAACTGCCCTCTCTGCTTGGTCTCCCTCACTTGTGCTGAAGTTGGTATGTATCTCCAGGGAGAAAACCACAGCAAATGTGGGGTTCAACATCTGTGTTTCCCTTCTCTGAAGGTTCACAATGCGGTGGTCCCTGTGTCCAATTACTGAGAACATTTCTCTCATGTGTATTGTCTCCTTATTTATGGCAGAACAAGTCTGGTACTATGGCATAATTGTAAGCAGAAGTCCCTACACCCCTGTTTTTTAAAAAGTACTAGTTTGCAAATTAAAATTTTAGATTTAATGTCACCCTTTTTTCACATGAATGAAACTTTGAAATGCCAAGAAAATGAAATTTTGGGTACTCAAACAATTAAATGTAAAACAATACCACATGACTTCTCTGACAAGACAATCAACACGTAAGAGAGGATTTCCAGATTTTTCCAATGTTAAATCCTCTTGTATCTGATCAAAAGTCTTACAAAAAGTTCTAAGCAATTTTGATGTATGTTTTGCATCTGCTCTATGTTTACATGGCATTATTCATTCTCACACTATCCTATACTTTCTGCATTTTTTCCTCTGATCATTCCTTTCTTTTGAATACTATATTCTCCCTAAAGTCACCCATAACAGCTACTCTTGCCCATAACTCTTTCGGTGAAATATATATATATTACTGAAAGACACATACACACACGCATGCACCGTGCACACGGCATTCACTCTATGCCAAGTCCTGTGCTAGGTGTTGTAAATAAAGCAAATCCCAAAAAAAGTAATGTCTTTGCCCTTGCTCTTACAGAACATACATCCTCTAGGAAATGTCTTAATTAGGGTTCACCTGAAAGCAGAGCGTGAGGCAAAGTCTTGAGTACTTTTTGCTGATGGTAAATTTGGAGGTGATCTCAGGGAACAGGAAGGAGCAGGAGGGGAGCATGACATGAGGAAAGAGAAATGACCAATACTGAGGTTGCTGCTGTGGGAACAGGGCCTTGATTTCTGCTGGAATCTCCTGACAAATTACAAAAGGCCTGACGACAGGGAGACAGTAGCACTTGCTACCTATTGGCTATGCTTGTCCTTGTGCTTGCATTTGGGTGGAGCAGGCAATGTGGGGCCAGAGAAAATCATGGAGCAAAAAGTAGAGAGACAAGTGGAGGATGCTAAGAAGGGTTACTATTAGGGAGGTAAATCTGAGCTTGTGGGAAATTGTCTATTGCAGCTGCAGCGGGACTCAGGGTGGGACAAGAGGATGTGACTTGTAGCCCTAGAGGCAGTTGCCATTGGTGGAAATATTAGAGATAACACTGATAGTCTCTGCAAACTATAAGTACCATGATAAAAACCTGACAATAGGATAGGGTGAACAAATGTGTGCATGTGTGCGTGCGTGCATGTGTGCATGTGTGCACATGCATTTGCATGCATAGAAAAATACTTTCAAATTGAGTGGTTTGGGAAGGAATCTGTGGGTAGGTGGCATCTGAGCAGATCCCTAAGGAATATGGTGGAGATAGCATGCAGAGGAAGAGGATACAAGGCAAAGACAGTGCAAGTGCACGGGCCCTAAAATGTATGGCATGTAGGCAGAACTAGATCACTCAAAGTCTGTGCAGCCATGAGAAAGAGTTTGTAATTTTTTCTAAATCCTTTGGAAAAATATTGGAAGATCTGTGCAGGGAAGTGATATGATCTTATTTTTGTTTTAAATGATACTATGGGCATAAAATCATTATTTCATTTATATATGTCAAGTATTCCTGAAGGTTTCAATGCAATGCAGTAGCTAACGCTTAAAAATATAACTTATTTTGATTTTATACTCAATTATTTATAAATCATAATCCCTTGTGTTCCACTATAACCAATATAATACTCATTTCAGAGTTCATTGGGAAAGCAGTAATAGTAACTAATGCATGTCAGAATGTCCCAGCACTCCTATCTGATGAAGATTCACTCATTAAAGCAAGTCATGAAAAAAGTCAGTGTAAAAATTCATCAGTTGAATGGTAACTCACCAAGATTATTTAGGGCTACATTTATCGCTAATGGCAAGATGATTGATATTTTAGATCTTAAAAAATTTTACTAAATGTTAAGATGTAAAATTCTCATATAAACTCTCTAGGTTAATACAATTTGCTTTTTCATAATCAAATTATTTTTATTGGTAATCTCATATTCTAATAAAAATCCTAAACTAGGACATGGACAACCTAGCTCTAACATTAATTTGTTCTGCGACAATGAATGATTGATCCCAAGAGAATCACAGAGTATTTATTAAGCACTTATTGTGTATATGTCTTACAATTTATTGTTCCCCTATATTGTTCTAGAAGTGATGGGTTATAAAAATATAAAATATGCTCATGCCCACATGGATGAAAACATATCATTGTTACCTCAAATTTCATTTGAAATGTGCAGGAAATATTACATTGACATTCTTTGACATATGATTAGTTAAACAAACAAACAAAAAAGACTAGGTTTGGACAAGGCTCAGAAAAATGTGTCCTAGTTACAATCCAATGTAAGAGTTAAAAGTGAACTTAATATTTTTTGAAAGCCATAAATTATGTTTTCAAGGGTTAAGATTTTCCTGCTTAATGGAATTCTCTTATTGAAAATATACTATGCTGTTCCCCAGATATTTCACCACTGATAACACTTACTTACCGGTCCATCTGTCTGAGGACAGCTCTAATCCTAACACTTTCTCTAAAATTGCAGGTGACAGTAAAGACATTTTCATTTCCTTGTGGTTAGTTCTCCCCTGATTGAGTGCTAAATGTGATTCTGGTCTGACACATTTTCTTCCTGGGCTTGAAAAAGCATAAACTCAAGGAGTCAGAATGCCCAGATCCACATATACTATTTTTATTCTTATTTTTTTTTAATTTATTAAAAAATTTTTTTATTCTTCTTAAATTTCACGTAACTTTTTTTTGTTTTGTTTTGCAGTTTTCACTGTCTTCAAATATTTGTGATTCATTTCAGTTCCTTTGATTTATAAGACAACATTTTAAAAGGTGTAACCATTAATGTGGGTGACTTTACCAACCTTATAAAGATTACTAGAAGAAACCTGTGACCAACAAGAAGCCATTCTTTGATCTGTGCATAGAAATTGCCTCTTACAGGAAAAGTGATATTTGTATGTATATACTGATATTGACATGTTTAAGAGAGGTTTTTACTTTCTTGTATTTTACTATGGACCTCTCAGAGCTCAGGAATTATTAGATAACTAGTACATCTAAGTATATGGGGGCAGTCTGGAAAGTATCTAGCCATGTACTATGAAAAATAGAGGCATTTATGGCTGGATTTTTTCCGAACAGCCCTTGTATGTGTTGATAGTTTGAGAGGGTCACTCTGTAGTTATCTATTACTGTTTGGTAAATGATCTATTTTATAGACTACTTTAAAATAGCAGGTTTATAGCATAGTTTATTACCTACTGTTTATATAAGGTCAAGTTCAAATCTTTCTACATGCAAAAAGGGAATTAGGTCAGTGCCGTCTTTTATAGAGATAGAGCTATAGTTTTGGTTGGAAAGTATAAAGAGGAATGGAAAAGTTTACTTGCAGGAAATGCATCAGAAAGCACTCATAAAGCAGAAAGGACACAACTTAGAGCTAGCTCTAATGCATTTTAAATTGATGAATCACTCACCTCTGTAACCTCCAAGCATTGTTAGAGTTTGAAAACCTTTATGGTATCAGATAAGATATATTTCAGTGGAAGAAACTGAAGATCACTTGAGAAAAATCAGAGGAAAAGAAGTATTTTGCCCTAAACTAGATTCCAGAGATTGTTGCCCTAGTTCCCCTCCTCCCAACAGATACCCAAGTTAGAGGAAGTTTTATGAGAAAGAAGAAAGGTCACTCTTAAAGCAACTCTGGGAGGAAACAATACTAATTAGATCAAGAGAAGGGGGAAAGGTGGGCCTCATCCAGTGAGTAAAGAAAACACGCTAAAAGAGCTACCACTATTTCTGGAGCTCTGTGTAGAAGAGAAAGAAATCTGGATTTCCAAAGATCAAGAAAACAAAAGGAAGCAGTCAGGAGAAAAGTAGAGGCTAATGAGCTAAGGGTTAGGAACAAATATTATCAAGTGAGGATTCAGCCACTCTGTGCCAGAAAAACCGGCTGTTGGCTTGAATTACCTAGATTGATGGTCTGTTCTGTCTATGCCATCATCAGGCAAACATGAGTGCCTAAATGTATTAACAAATTGACTCTAGCTGTCGCATGATTTTTTAATTTCCAATTTGAAAATACTTGCATTTGTGATATTTATTAGATGCTGTAAACTCTTTGCAGGGAGTGCAAGGAAAAGACATTTTCCTGTTAGATCCTCCAGGAAGACACTAACATCAGCATTCATTTAAACTTAGCATTTCAGCACATGGTGCTTCCCTAGGCACAGTCCCAACCATGTGAGGACAATTGAATTCAGAAGCACTTTCTAAAAATCCTATCTTGTAGGATGATGATGAGGAGAGGACATCAAGGACTATTAGCTTGCAACTTCTTTGTGTGCTCACAATTTCAAAGAGCTATGGAATATGGCCCAGGGATTGAAAAGAAGCACCTTAATATGTACCTAAGCACATTAATTTATTTGCAATGACGATCATCATTTGGAATGGAATTAGCAAAATTATACAGACAATATGCAAAATCTGTTTCCAAGTGACATTAAATACTTAGATTCCTGGCAATGTGGGTACAAGTTGTAAATGTGTAATGCATGTATTTTCTTGCAATGTAAAAAGGTAATTTCCAATTATACCTGCAAAAACACCTGTTCATGGAGTGTGCTGGCTTTCTCTTGGCATAATGGCAAACAACATTTTCAATTACATATCAAGAGACAATTGTGAACTATATTAGATTTTTAAAAGGAGTTGAATATATACCTATGTTAATACTACATATGATATACTCAAGGGGAATATTAGCACCGAAACTCAAGAATTTTTCAAATGATTCCTCTTATTGTTAAATAATTAGCAAACAGTGTTTTCCAGATCCAATTCAAATGGACAAATTCTATGAGGGTTTATCATTTGTATTCAAGAATGAAAGTATCTTTTAGAATGTTTTAATAAAAGACCCAAAAATGGCTTTGCAATTTTAAAAATATATCATAAATATACAATAGCAACTTAAAGAGTAATTCCAGCAATATGACCAAATAAGATAAGTCAGAGCTTCATTGTTCGATTGAAAACACTTTGAAATGATGCATATATACATAACATAATGTTTAATTGTCTACCTGGGTTCAAAAGCAAGAAAATGACAGATTTTTTTCAGGAAGCTACCGAAAATCGAAGTGGTAAATTCTGGCAACCAACATGAAATTGCCCAAGATTTAAGCCTCCAGGAATACCTACAAGTTCTGTATTGCCCATATAAGCACAGATGACACGCCTCTGGACTCATGCAAGGTAGGGGAGCTAAAGTATAACACTCCACCATAAAAAGGAAGGGCTATCTTCTCAGTGAAAGGGGATTCATACAATTCTACCTGCTGGCACAAGTAAGCAAGAAGGAAACTTTAGGATTCTAAGGAGAGGAAAAAGAACAAAAACTCATCTTTGAGAAATAAAACTACAAGCCTGTCCAAATTTCTATTCTCCATGGGTGTCAACATGCCTAATCTGAGAAATTAACAATAAGATTGATCTCAGTTTGGTGAAATTCCTGGAGCACCCAGCAAAACCAAACACAAAACAGTTCCAGAGAACACGTCTATAAGTGCAAGGACTTCAACAAAAACAAAACAGAACAAAACATTCTTCTGTTATAATGAGCTCTCACAGACAAATAAATGAATAACATGAGGAAAAGTAAGCACACACAACATATATGAGGATTCTGTAACTCTCTCACCCTGCTCCAGTCAAACACGATGTAATAAAAAAAATCTGAAATAATCTATAAAACAGAAGGATTAGAATAAAAAAAGGACTAGGAATAAATTTCTAAGAATATAACACTATAATTTACATCGCAGATTTGAAAAAATATACATATATCTTTAGAAATGAAGGAAAATCCTTGAAATTTAAAATTTAGTTGACATAAATAAAGATGAAATAATTTGAGAGGGCATTAGTAAACTGGAAAGCTGACCGAAGAAAATTACCCCAATGTCAACATAGAAAGAGTTTTTTAAAAGTCCAAAGCAGAGGTTAGAAACATGGAAGTCAGAAGCTTCAACGTATATTGAAATAGGAGTTCTAGAAGGAAATAAAATAGAAAATTGGGAAGATATCACATTTAAAGAGGTATTCCCTACTAATGTTTCAGAGTTGATGAATGCACAGATACCAGAACATCAAAGACAATAAGAAAATCTAGATGCAACCAGAGAGAGAAAACAGATTATCTACAGAGTTACCTCTTGACATGGATAAAGGATGGAATTGAAATAAGCGTACAGTTATATCTGTAAATTTCTTTTATCTAAAAAGTGATCTGGAGCAAATATGAAAACACTAACTATTGTTAAGTGTGTGTGGTAAGTATAGTAGTGTCTGATATATTATTTTATTTTCTTATGAACCTGTTTAATGTATTTCAAAATTAAAATATGAAAAATTAAAGATGAGTACATAATGTTTATTGATAAAATAGCAGTTGTTTATCCCAATATCTTCCATCCCTCCATTTCCATGTACCAACTCCCCACCTCAAGTAGTATTTATAAATAGAGGTGAGCAAGCATATACTGGTGTTCAACTTGGAAGAAGCTTAGCAATTACCCTAATAGGCAAAATTATTTAGATAAGGAATAGGCAAACTACAACTCTGGGACCACTACATGTTTTTCCAAATAAAATTTTAAAAGAGCACAGTCATGCCCATTTTGTCTGTTTTTGTGTGTTTTGTTTCGTTGTTTGCTTTTTGTTTTTTTTTCTTTTTTTTTGATGACTGCTTTGACTTTACAACAGTGCAGCTATATAGTTGCAAGTCTAAAATATTTATTGTCTAACTCATTAAGAAAAAAGTTTGCCAACCATTCGCTTAAATGATTATGCTTCTTGTTATTTCCCTTTAGCAAATTAACAATATGCTTTTGAAATGAAGTTACAAATCTTACATAGATAGAAATATAATAATTCACTAAGTTTAATGGTCTTAGGTTTGTACACAGGAGAAACTTGAAGTAAAAATAAATACTGAGAAATACTAAATATCTTTGCATGTTTATTTAGTTGGGTTTTCCACCCTTAAGATTCTCCATAATCAAACCAAACTGGTTTGGGTAACACAAACCTTCAAATCAGTCATCATCTGATTCTGCAATAAAGCCTAATTAACCTCTTGTGATTCACACATTTCCCACCCGTCACCAAAGCTGCATTAATTTTATATTAGCTTAGAAAGCAGGAAAAGAAAGTATTTGTCTGGGCCTGAATTGTTAAAAATTCTCTTTCCATACTTATGTTAGTTTCCTATAAAAAGCCTGCAAATACTGGCTCTTCATATATTTAAGATGCTTGAAATCATGTTATGCTCTTTAATACGTCTTACAATGTTTGAAGAGATTAACACATCATTTAGTCATGGCTGAAAAAAGGGACTGGATTTCTCACTTAAGTGTTGACTTAAACCTCAGGAAAATTTTGTTCTTTCACTTGGAGAAAGTCAGGTTTTTTTGTTTGTTTGTTTTTCTGTTTTTCGTTTTTATTGAGGACTGGAGATTGTACTGATTTAATCACTTACATCAATAAAAACTGTAATAAATTCTTGAAGATACAAGTTACTAGTTACTGCAGATACAGTGAGGAAAACTACCCTGTCATGTCACTGTGTCAAGTCCTTTTGTCAGCAGACTTCACCCTCCCTCTCTGATCATATTTCATTCTTTGGACTTGCTTTTCTCAATCACAGCCTATTCTGTTCCCCCCGTCCCCACCCACAAACCCACACATACACCCCTGTAACTGGCACATGTTTAGTGTGTTTCTTACATATCTTGCTGAAGCCCAGCTCCAATCTCATTATCCTCTAAACAGTGGTTCTCAACCTTCCTAATGCCATGATCCTTTAATACAGTTCCTCATGCTGTGATGACCCCCATAACATTATTTTCGTTACTACTTCATAACTGTAATGTTGCTCCTGTTATGAATCGTCATGTAAATATCTGATATGTGTTTTCCGGTGGTCTTAGGCGACCCCTGTGAGAGGGTCGTGCGACCCCTAAAGGGGTCGTGACCCACAGGTTGAGAACCGCTGGTCTGTAAGTTGTTTCATAGAGGTGTATTGAATTAGTTAATTACTCTTTGCCAAATTCCTGTAAACTAGAACCACCTTGTTCCTCCGAATTCCTGCAATTCTTAATTTTTAAAATAAAACAAAACAAACATAAAGAGCCCTGAATTGTTTTTCATACATTATATGTAAATGAAATATTATCTTTTCAGTAAGACTATAAACTCCTTTGAGGCTAGGGACAATATTGTGTGTGTCTTAAAATGGCATTAAAAAGAATCAAATGAGAAAGAGAGAGAGAAAAGAAGGCCTTTCTGGGAATCCCATTCAAGGTAGTGCAGAACTTAGTATCTGCTTTAATACTCAATAGCTTCCCTTTATAGATGTAGATATAGATATATAGCTATTTATATTGTAAAGTATTATGTATTATATTTGCAAGAAATATATATTTTTATATATTTGCTATTCAAATAATCAACACATTAAATGTAATGGTTAAAAAAATTACAGTACATGAGTGAGATATACTTTGAAATCCATTAGATGAATTTGATAGGGTCAAATAATGCTAGTTTAATACAAACAAAGTGTAGAAAGGAGCAGAAAGCAAACAATGCAGTCCCTCTCCGATTCCAAGTCCATTCAATTTCCAAGGTAATTTATAGTTGAATTTATCTTTGAAGGACTTGTGGAATAATTGACCCAGAAAATAAGCAGGACTGCATAATTGTTCTTTTCAAGCCAGAAACTATTTTTCTTTCTCTTTGAAGATTCAAGTCAGAATCAGTAGATTTGTAACTTACAGCTTATGCCTCTTTGCTATTATTTCCTCCTCTACTCTTCATTTTACCTTTCAGATTTTCTGAGAATTCAGTAAGAATTCAGTGGGTAGTTAGTTAATGCATGCCTTAGCCCTGAGCTAGAGGTTGTGAAAGATTCAAACTTGTCAGATGTCCAGCTGTCCCCACAGGAGATTTCTGTGATATGTCACACCCACCATTAGATAAAACTCAGTACCTCTGACCATCTGCAAATAGAATGTACTCCTACTGAGCTTCTTAATGAGCAATGTCAAATAGGTAATTTCCAAGGAATGACACAGACATCCTCAAGTTACTAAGTTAAACTGTAAAATTACCTTCCTTTACAGAAAGCTTATAGATTTTTCCCAAAGCCCACACATTGGACTTCAACACTGTCTATATCTCCTTTTGTTTTTCCTTCCTCTTTCTCCTCCCTGCATAGAGTTCTTGGCTCTATTTTGACCTGTAATTGCCTTATATTGTAATAGCCGTCAACATGTACTGGTTGTGCTTTTCAAACAAATGAACCTGAGTGTTTCCCAATTTATTTTTACAAAATGTCCAGAAACTCTGCTTTGCCTTTTAGGCAGGATATCAGGGAAGATAGGTGGTTGAAAGAAAGTCTGGGGATAAGAAAGATGATAATCAATGTGCTTACATCGTGGTATGTACTCCCACCTTCCCAGGATAAAGGGAGGTATATACTCAAGAGTTTTCTTTAAAGAAAGAAGACAAGTGATATACTGAAGGTACAGCAAGTCTGTCCTCAACAAATGAAACTGAATGAGACTTAGGTATTTCCCATGGAATGACTCACCAGTGGTTCATATTAAAAGAAGAGTGTTGGAGAGAGAATAATTACCATAATTCAAACTGAGACCTCTCTGAAACCAGAACCCTATTTTTTTTACCTTTGAGTCTCCAATAACTTATAAATATTTGTTGAATGATTAAGTGAATTTTATTCTCCTGGGCTTTTGTGAGCAATACCAGTGGTAAATTCTGTAAGTGTTTGACTATATTAGAAGAGTTTGCAGTAGTGTGTGTGTATGTGTGCGAGTGTGCGTGTGTGTGTGTGAGTGTGTGTGAGTGTGTGTGAGTGTGTACTGACTTTAGGGTAGAATGAATGAGGAAATGAATATAAATAGGTATGCTTTGAAGCAGAAGCAATTTCAACCAGAGAGCACAGGAAATGATTATCGTTAATTACCAATCCATGTGCCTATCAAAAGAGGGAAAGGTACATTTATTTATGCAATTATTCAGCAAGAATTCAGTGGGCAGTCAATGTGTGCCTTAGCCCTGAGCTATTTGTTGTGAACAGTACAAATTTAAGTCAGATATCCGGTGTCCCCATAGGCGATTTCTGAGATACGTCACACCCATCATTAAGTAATATTCAGTACCTGTGACCATTTCTACAAATAGGATCTGCTCCCACTGAACTCCTTAATAAACAATGTCAAGTTTACTGAGGATCCCATCAGGAGACAGAGAAAAGAGTTTATATTGTACCCACCAGAGCCTGCAGCTTTATATAAACCCCATTTGACATGGTTCCCCCCACCCCCCCCAGGCCTTCCACTTCCCTTGGGGGTCTCTGTCTACTGTCCCAGTGACAGTTTTGTGCCACTCACTCTCTTCTGCCATGACTTCCTTGGAGCAAATATGCTTTTTCCATGTCTTGTGGAAGAACAGTTCCCTCTGATTTTCCTCAGTCCTTGATGCCATTAACTCCCTGGCCCAGATAGCAGGATTCTTGGACTACATTTTTTGTTACCTGTTTTGGCCTCTATTCTCCCAGAAGCAGATCCTGGTTTTGAAGGGTTTAGTGCTGGTAGTTTATTTAGCAGGTAAATCTAGAAAACACTGATAGGCAAGACAGGAAAGCGTAGGCAGCTGGTATGATCTGAAAGTCTGTGTTCCCCTCAAATTTATATGTTGAAATTCTAACCCTTAAAGCTGATGGTGTTAGGAGACAGGGCTTTTGGGAGGTGCTTAGGTCATGAAGATGGAGCCCTCATGAATGGGATGAGTGTTCTTATAAATAAGACCCCACGGGGGTCACTCACCCCTTTAGACACAGGCACAGTGAGAAGACCCTAGCTATGAAAGAGGAAGAGGGTCTTCACCAGAACTTTGACCATGTTGGGTACCTTGATCTTGGACCCCAACCTCCAGAACTGGGAAATAAATTTCTGTTCTTTATAAGCTACTTGATCTGTGGTATTTTGTTAAAGGAGCTGAAACAGATTAAGATAGCAGCCAATAAGGTGTTTCATGGCACGTTACCTCCAGGTAACTGGAGACTCATCTTTCTGGGATTCTGGCAGCTGGTGTAGAACATCTGCCTTTGTTATCTCACTAAGGGGTGAGGTATTTACATGCCAGCACCATCAGTATTGGTGAGGGCTGCTCCCAGTTGGTCACTATTAATCCTTGGACATGTCTGGCCTGCCATGTGCACAGGCACAGTGGGATCTGGTAGAGTAGGTGTCAGCAAGCAAAGAAAGCCCTTAGGCAGAGATGAGATGCTGGGGTCTGAAAGGTGGGCCTAAATGCACATAGTGCCAAGATCTGAAGAAATAGAAGCAGGGTACTGGTAGCGCCTATACACTATTCTTAAACAAAGATAAATAAGTATCGTTTCCATTCTGGTTAAGGGGACACAACATATACGTAAAGAGTTAGATTACAATATCAGCTTATCTGAGGCAATGTTTTCAGGGGTATGATACATGTTCTACCAATAGCTGATGAGAATTAACTACGTCATGGGAACTGGGATAATTGCTGTTGATAAAGGTACATTCTCTATGAGGGGCCTGGGGTGAGAGAGGCAGAGTCAAATGTCCTGAAAAGAAGAGCCAGCCAATGGGAACGAGGTGGGGGTGGAACGGAGACAGCTCTGAGAGGGATTTTAGAGACAGAACAAAATGCAGGCATAGAAGCAGTGCAGTCAGAGAAGGAAAGGAGAGGATGGCTGTACCAGGCTGGCAGACAGCGAAGACACACAGGGTGCTTCTAGAAAACACTAACTTCGCATAGCAAGGAGGTGGCTGTGGCCCAAGTTGTCTCCCAGGCAGGCTCAATCTGAATGAGCTTACTAGCTCTTAAGAGGGAGGACGTGCTATTCTTTGTTATTATTATTATCCTTTTTAGGTCTTAACCACCAGTGACCACTTGGATTGTAGTAAAATTCACACATCTTCCCTTCCTTGACTTTCTATTCACCATCTAAGGGCAGACACTTTGTTTCTGTTGGAATTATGAACAGTGATAATAGCAGCAGATTACATGTATTGAGCACTTACTAAGCACCAGGCTCTGTGATAGGTGCTTTACACACACTCACTCATTTAATCCTCCCCTGAATCCAGATAGACAGCTACAATCATCGACAGTGAGGATGCTGAGGCACTAACTTCCCCAGATCACACAGGCATGTGTGTCGGACCTGGGATCTGAACACAGGAGCCTGGCTCCAGAGCCTGCATTCTCTCGGAGAGATCAGACCCAGTCTGCCCAGGCCTCCTGACTTCCCACACTATTTGGAGATGGTAGAGATCAAGTATGTTTGAATGAGGATGTGTCGGAAGGCATGCTGCCCAATGCTTCCACCACCCTTTGAGAGAAATGTGGGCTCAGGTTGACTCCAAGACACTTTTAGACCTGACATTCCTCATCTTATATTCACCACCTCCCATGGTTTTCACTATTTTTGAAGGAAAAACATCCTAAATGGTTGGCTTGTAGAGATGGACATGAGAAGGATAGTTTTACAATTTTGACTTGGTTTAAACAGATTGTTAGAGCCTCTCTCCCTTGACTCAGGGTTCAAAACATAGGACTGGGGCTACAATAAATTGAATGTTTGTGTCCCACCATAAAAATCCTAACCCCCAATGTGATGGTATTAGGAAATAGGACCTTTGGGAAGTAATCAAGCCATGAGGATGTAGCCCTCCTGGATGGGATTAGTGCTCTCTTAAGAGGGATCCCAGAGAACTTCCTCAGTCTCTTTTTCTGCTGCATGAAAATACAACAAGAAGTTGGCATCTGCAACCCAGTCTGCAATCCAGGAGCAGACCCTCAGCAGGCCTGACTGTGCTATCACTCTGATCTTAGACTTCCAGCCTCCAGAACTGTGAGAAATAAGTTTCTATTGTTTATCAGCCACACAGTCTGTGGTACACTGTTATGACAGCCTAAGGCTAAAAACAAGGGCCCTGAGTTTAATTTCACCTGAGAGAACTTTTTGCCTTCTCTCCTCCCTGGCCATTCTTAAGACAAGGAGGGGTGTGACACGCACATATTGCAGGAATTTTTCTGGGACTTGACCCATCTCAGCTCAAGAGCCTTGACTCTGAATTAGAGAAATGCCATTCTAAGCTTATTGCCCACCTCCTTATAATATTTTTCTTCTCTTGATGCAGTAACTTAGAGAATATGTTATTCCTGGGTACTTATTTGATTGTCTCTCAGTGGAGCCTTCTGAAAGATAGATGAGAACATTATTTCTACTCAAGCTGATATCTTCACTCTATCCTGGGAAATCTATAATCCTCTTTCGCCTCACATCACCCTGGAACTTGACCTGCACTGATTTAAAAAAAAAAAAAAAAAAAAAAGCTAAGGAATAAAGGCTCTTCTTTGCCCTGTAAATTAAGCAAGTTATAAATTCTGCCTCAACATAGTTTTGGGGAATGTTGGAAGGTTATTACAAGGAGAGGAGGTAAAGAATTCTTCATCAGCTTTCTGATTATATACAGGAGAAATTATTTTTTTTCTGGATACTTCCTGCACTTTTATGTGGATACTGATTTATTTTTCTCTGAGTGAATTTAGGTAATGAGAATGGTGCCTCCTTAACATCTCCAGAGAATAAATCCTTCCAATTATCCACAAGAGAAAAGAAGCAGAAGAGCAGTCACAAAGCAAATGCCTCTGAAAATATTTTAGAAATTTACCTCAAGTCTGAACTATGCAGAAAACTACTGAAAATTAAGAAATTACTCAGACTGAGTAACTTGGGAAAATCCTGGCTATTCTAATAGCTGGTGGTAAATATTAATATATCAATTACTATCATTCCTGATGGCTACTGGATGGGCACAGTTTTTTAAAAAAGGAAAGCCCTCAAGCTGAACCACGTCTTCATGTTGCTAAAGTCTTCCAGCAGACAGATAGACTGCATCCCCTCAACCAGGGTTTCTCTGCCTCAGCACTACTGGCAGCCAGTGATGCTTTCTTCTGGGAGCTGTCCTGCGCCCTGCAGGAGGCTTAGCCACGTCCCTGGTTTCTCCCCACCAGATCCCAGTAGCACCTCCTGCCCTCCTCTCAAGTGTGAAAATAAAAAATGTCTTTAGTTATTGTCACATACCTCATGGGGGGGCGGGGGCAACATCACATCCAGGGAATTGATTCTGCACCCCATGAGAATTAGACTCCCCACTTCAGGCCCTGGAACCTACCTATGTGCACACTCTTTATCGTCTAACATGTCTTTAATCAAATCCATTTCAATTCTTTTTAAGGATATTACTTTCTGAATTTCTCAGCTGTATGAGGTAAGATAACCCAAGATATATATATTCATTTTTTACTTCAGTATACTCAGATACCAGTTTATTTAACCAGTACATTGCTTTGTTTTCAATATGTTATCATTACAAATAATGTGGCAATTTATATATTCCTAAATTCAACAAAAACTCTTTGAATGTCGACCATTTCCAGAAACTGTAATAGGTTCTGGTGAATAAGGCAAACAAATATTAATCTTGCCCTCAATCAGCTTACATTTTAGTAAGAAAGAAAAGAAAGAGAAAAGGAAGAAAGAAGGAAGGAAAGAAAGAAGGAAAGAAAGAAACAAAGAAAGAGAAAGGTTTCAGACTGCAATTACGTATGGTAGATACACAGCCCATATAATCCGCTAATGATAAATATCACGAAAAAATGGAAGGGATGAGACAATGAGTAACTGGTGAGGCCCTGCGGATAGGGAAGTAACGGGAGATTTCTCTGGGTAGGCGGCATTGGAGCAGAGGCTTGAAGGATGAGAATGAGCCAAAGGGAAAAGCAAAAAAGTCCCGAGGGAGGGAAAGGGCTTGGGGTTTGAAGAACAAAATAGAGGACAGTGTGACTGGAATACAGAGAACAGGAGAGAAAGGGGATGATAATAGGGGTATCCTGTTAGGAAGGAACTGGACAAGGCAGGGCCTCGTAGGCCATCCTCCAGGAAGAGTCTAGATTTCAATCTAAAAGCAATGGGAAACCATTTAAGGTCTCAAGGAAGGGAGTGTCATGAACTTGTTTATAATTTAAAAGATTACCCCTGCTAGAAAGTGAACTGTTGAAAGGGAAGAATTGAATTGGAGAAACCCAGCTATGCGCCTACTTTAATCACCTCATTGGGACTCAGCGACTCCAGTGATGGCAGTGGAGGTGAAGAGAAATGAAGAGATTTAAGCACAAAGATCATCGTGGGGAAGGACTGAATGGACAGTAAAGAAAAGGGGATGTGTAATGGATTACTCCCTGATTTGGGTCCCAAACAACTGGGAGGAGGATGGTGCCATTTACTGAGATGAGGTAGACAGGGCAAAAATGAGCTTGACCAAGCTAGGGATGCAGAATGCCATTTTGAACTTATTAAATCAGCTATGCCTGTTAGGTAGCCAAGTAGAAAGGGCAAGTTGGAAGGTGGATATATGAAACTATAGAGTTTAGGAGAGAGGTTGTGATTAGAGAAATAAAATTGGGAGCCTCTTTGTGGCCCTTAAAGCCATTGGACTGAAATAGGTCCTAGGGGAAAGAAAAGAAAGAAGATGAGGGCACAGGGCAGAGGTGTGGGGCCCTCCTACCTTTGGAGGGGTGGAAGAAGAGGCAGACCCAGTGAAGAAAACCGAGAAGAAATGCCAGAGAGGTAGGGAAAACTAGAGGAATGTGGTGCCATGGACACTGGGAAAAGACGGTGTGCCAATAGGAGACAATAACCAATGGGGCGATGAACGTATTTCTGTGCCTTTGTTCAAGTCTTCTAGTAGGGAAATTTTCTCAACTTGAAATGGCTTGATTGAAGGCTATAAATGTATTAAAATTTTAATAGATATCTCTAAGCTTCCATAAAGCTTGAATTATGTGCCAGTAAGATAATGACTTTTTAAAAATAAACTTTTTATTCAAGTGTATAACATAACACAAAAATATAAATAACTCATAAATGCACACTATTGAACTTTCACAAAGTGAGCATACCCATACATCCAGCACCCGATTGAAAAAACAGCATTACTAAATCTTTAGAAGTGCTTTCATGCCCTCTCTCAGTCACCTTCAAGGTAACTACTATCTTGACTTCTGACATCATAGGCTTTGCCACTTCTTGAACTTTAAATAAATGGAATCAGTGACAGCATGTAACTTTCTGTGACTGCCTTTGTTAAACATTATGTTTGTGATAGACTCCATATTGTTGCACATAGTGATAATTTAACGATTCTATTGTTTTCATATCACTCAATTTATTTGTCCACTCAAACGTTGATGAACAATGCATTGTTTTTAGACTTACACTATTATTATAAAAATAGTGCTGCTAAAAACATTCTTGTCCTCTGTTTTGGTGAACATACACAAATTTATTTGGAGCATGTGTATCCAGTGGTAAAAATTACTGATAATAAGATATACTTTTGTCTAAATTTATTAGATACTACTAAATTATTTGTCTACCAACAGTTTATGAGAGTTCCAGTTATCCATATCTTTGTTAACACTTGATATGAGCAGTCTTTTAAATTTAGCCATCTAGTAAGTGTGAAGTTGTTTCTCACTGTGTTTGGGTTTTGGCAGTTTTTTTGTTTTGCTTTGTTTTTGTTTTTGTTTGGTTTTTTTTTTGCATTTCCCTAATTACCAATGAGGTTAAATATCTGTTATCAGCCATTTGTATATTCTCTTTTGAGAAGTGCCTGTGCAAGTTTCCTGCTCATTTTTCTGTTGGGTTGCTTTATTACTTTTTTCTTATTGATTTATTGGGATTATCTTGTGTATAAGCTCTTTGTAAGTTTTACAAATTAAAAAAAACTCCTCCCACTCTGCTCTTTGCTTTTTCACTATTTTAATGATATCTTTCGATAAAAAGTTGTTAATTTTAATACAGTTCAATTTTTAAAATGATTTCTTTATTATTAGTGTTTTCTGCATTCTATTTAAAAAATATTTCCCCTGTGTTTTCTTCAGGAGTTTTATAGTTTTAGAACTTAGGTTTGCATAAGTCTTTAATCTATTTTGAGTTTTTTTTTGTGTGTCTAGTTTTGTGTTTAGTGTGATATAAACACCAAGATAAACCTTTTTCCTTCATGAATACCTAGTTGACTTAATGTCATTTATCAAAAAGACCATCTTTTCCCTCTGTTCTGCAGTGTCCCTTTTGTTATGAATCAGGTAATCATTTATAAGATGACATGTGTGTAGTTCTGTTTCTAGAAACTCTTGTCTGTTCTGTGAACCATTTATTATTTCTTCATGCTGCAATACCACACTGACTTAATTTTGGTAGCTTTATAATAAGTCTCAAAATCCAACAATGTAAGGCTTCTATCTTTGTTCTTTTACAAGAATGTTGAGGTAATTCTTGGATTTTTGTGTTTTATATAAATTTTAGAGTCAGATTGTTGTACACACACACACACACACACACACACACACACACAAACAACCTGTTGAAATTTTTATTGTGATTGCATTGAGATCAATTGGGGGGGAAATGACACAAAGTCTTCCAATCCATGAATGTGGAAAAATGAATATTATAATAGCTTTATACTCAATAAAGACTTCAGCCAAGGGCAGATTTTGGGAGAAAATGATATGTGCTGACTTTAATCCTTTGCTTTGGTTTTCAATGAAAAGAAACATTTTCCAAAGCCTACTCAATCACTAGGAAAATGCACTTGCAAAAATATTGATTAAGGTAATCCATATTAATAATAATCTGGCCTTTAATAAGCCAGTAAAAATTTGAAAAATTTCACCAAAATACATTCAGGAGAATCAGTCTGTAACTCTTCTTCTTGCCAGTAGTTAGCCAGCAGAAAGTAATGTGAACATATTCAGGAAGAAAGAGGTTTTGTTTTTGTTTTTTTGCCTTCCGGTTAATACATTGCTGTGTTGGCCCAGCGGTTCCCCATCATTATGTCCATACATTCAATGTTCCATGAAAAGCTTTGTTTTTTTTTCAGATGATACTCTTCATTAATAATTAACAATAATGTTTCTTATAAATCATTTCTCTCTTTTAAAAATGCTTCACTGACTAATAAAGTCAGCTCTTATAAAGTAATTAAGTTTAAACAGTTTTAGAGCTCTTCTATTGTTCTAGAAACATGTTCTCTGCATATGTTCAGTGCTCAGTGGATCATTTGACCATCAAATGTCATATTGAATATGCATTCTCATTTCATATACAAGAAATGGCTTTAAATATTTATTATAATTTCAGTTCATAATTTTTTCCCATTGAATCTTGTCGTAGGTCTACCTTGAAATTCACCAGTGGTAAACACGAATGATAACAATGTGGTTCATTTATTAAATATTTAAAACAATTATATACAAACCCTATCATTTACGACTGGATACTATCAGAGTCTTTATAGCTTATTTCAAAAATCCATTCTTAGTGTGCTTTTATTCTAGACTTAATCTTATCTAGATAATTTACTTTAGCTACTTCAGGATAAATTCTGAAAAAAGACTAAACATCTCTCAATCTCAGTCTTTTTTTTTTCAAGATTCTCTTGGTGTACTCCACATTTCTACTTCTTGACTAACTCTCAAGATTTCTAACAAGATAACAACAGAAATCCTAGAATTTGTGTACAAAACTTCATGCTTCCAAGAATTCCTAGGTGAGTATAAATCGTTTCTCCACAGGGTTCACAAAGCTCAATACAAATTTAATTATTCTTCACACCATAACCATAGAGTTTAAAAAAAGGTGAGATGAAGTCCAAATCAAAAGAGAACAAAACCAATGACATATAACCTTCAATACAACTATATTCCCCAAGGTTGAAAACAAAAGCTTTTAAGTCATGTTAGAATTAATTATTCATATTATCGTATAGCCTAAGGAATGTTTGTAGTTTATATACATTGCAAAACTAAACAGTACAAAAGTGTATATAAAACCATCCTTAGGAAGGCACCTACATATAGAGAAACACATGTCCTATTTTTAAGAGAACATTTTAAATGACGCCAACTAGTTGAGTAAATTTAACCCATATAATTAAAAAAGAGAACGTATAATTTATTTATTCTCGCAAATACAATTTTGGAGGCAGACAGATTAAATGCCTCAAGATGTCCTAATGCTTATGGTTGGTTCTAAGTCATGTCTGCTCTAGTGTGTCCAAGGTCATTGTCAACATCTGTCAAGGTGACTCATGAATGTGAGTTTGCATTTGACAATGTAAGCTGAAATGTGTGTCCAGCTGTTTGATCCAAGACCATCAGGTGGCCATGTGCTGTCAGAATCTGTGAACATTGGTTTCCACGGGAACGAGACCTTGTCCAGTACATCCTAGGCCATCATTCTTTTCCCTACCATAAAGAAGCTATTTTTCTAATAAGGGTGTAATGCATATTGAACATGTCATCTTTGAAATTGTCTGCTCTTTGAGAAAGGAAAATGCTTTCACTCTTCTGCAAATTAAAAATATTTATGATCACGGTCCATAAGCCCAGAAGCAGAAAGGAAATACTGTAATTATTTATTTAGTATTGACAAAACTTAGTGCTTGAAATACAATTCAGAGCATTAATCACCTAATGGGCTAAAAGCAACAAGCAATGAAAGTAGTAAAGTAGAAAATGCTCTGTCAAGAAATTTGGTTCAGAAAAAATTATTGAATCTAAAATATCGTTTTTCTTGATGACCTACTCCAATTGGTTAGCATATTTTAAACCAAGACTCAGAAAACAACAAGGCATTAAGACAGAACTTGTAGAAAATAATCTTTCAACTTTGGGACCATTGAGCCATTGATGTGGAGTGGAAAGGACCTTGAATTTTCATTCTCATACTTTTTTTTTCCAAAAATGAAGAAACTGAGTGAGATGAAGTGGCTAGCCCTACATCACACTATTATTTGTTAGCATAACCAGGAAAGTACAGATCTGCTCTATGCATGCTTGTACACATGATGCTGTGGTGATCCTGAGTCAGTGACCATGACAGCTTTGGAATTCTGTTCCCCAGTGACACACCACGGTGCCCAGTACAATTGTCCCTCCATTATTCAGCGATAATGTTTGCTAGTCATATAAATTGTGTCCTCCATAAGTAAAAAATAATGAGTTCTGCTAACTCATGTACATTTTGTTCCAAATATTTGTTTTGAAGTAGCTTGTTGCTTTCTATGGGAAAATGAGTTCCCCTGCTCTCTCCTATCTAAGTCATTGAATGTGCCCAGTCAGGAATGCTCATTTCTCCTGCTACCAAACAATTCCTCTGACTTATTTAATGCTCTTTTTAAGACTTGTCAGTGACATAATGCTTCTGTAGGTCAATTCTTCCTCATTCTTCCCTTCCCCTCACTCTAGTACTTCCTTCCTCTATCCTTTCTTTCTGTCTGCTTCTCTAAATATGTTTTTTCCTTAATGCAATTTAAAATCACTCATTCACATGTTCATTACCTAGGATTGCTTTTAGTTGCAATTAATTAAAAGTCAAAATAACAGTAGTTTAAACCATAAGGACACTTACTGTTTATCTAAGCAGAAGTCTGGAGGTAGAACGGTGCCTGGGAGATCCCAAATCAAATTAGACCTAAAGCTGTTTTATGGTTTCTGTGGTGGTAGAAACCAATCCGATTACTGTCAGTCTGGGCTGAGTTTGTAATGGACAACACCTAGCTGAAGTAGCGGATGTGTGGGCAGTAGAAACCAGCAGGCAGATCATGACAGAAATGGGGATGACACATACCACCAACCTGTTAAGATAAGCTATTATAAAAGACTTTGCAACAACTAGGTCCCAAAGAAATAACAAGTGGCAAACGTTTTCTATGAAAATCAGAAAGAGTATTGGAAGAGAAGGACTGTGGCTTTAGTGAGTAACTTTTATTCTTTCATCACAAATTGAATTACTACCTGCTATCTTCTAGCCTATTCAGCCTTAGGAGCTCAGGATATTGATGGTTAAAGATTATCCTTGTCCTCAAGTTCAAACTCTGGCTGAGGAGGCAGACATAGCAACAGCCACAATTCCATGTGATGATTTTTCTAATGAATATTATATAAAATGGTATGATAACCACAACAGACAGCAATGAATTCTGCCTGAGAGTATCAGGGAACGCACCGCTGAGATGGTGACTTTAATCAGGGGAAGACAGGAGTTCCAAAGACCAGATCAACACACCAGAAACACGAATACAGTGGCAGAAGGAACAACATTTTCCATGAATCATAAGAAGGTGTACGTAGCTGGAGTGTTTTGACACATGGGTAAAACTGGAGGTGGGGAGTTGAATGTAAAGATGGTTCAGTTAATCTGTGTTTGAGGATTTTCGAGATCTGAGTAGAAGTTGATTGAAAGGCTAAGAGAATAGATGAAGAGGAGGGGAGCACTATTAACTGACCAGTAGTCGGTATAGGTAAGGGGGAAAGTAACCCCAAATCGGGGGGAGACTCAAGGCTGCAGGTGTTTCTAAGTTCAAAGAGCAAGTATGGGATAGTTAAGTGGGCAAGAAGTGGTTCCATACGTTTGCTCAAAGAAAGGAATTCTGAAATTTAAGATCTCAGGTTTGGGCCATACCAGAGATAAGAGCTAGTCCATGACTTTAAAGACCAAAGAAACTGGATTACAAGAACTGTCCAGTGAGCTAAGGGCTGTAGAGAAGTTGACCACATGGATTTTGAAATTACTCTCTTACGTAGGGTTCTCCTTGAAGTAGATCCGGAGACAAGGATTTGAGTATAAGAAGTTTATTTGGGAGGTGATCTCAGGAAGAAGTGGTAGAAAAATGAGAGACAGGCAGGGGAAAAGGAAGGAAACCAATATTAGGGTCCATTATTGAACTATAACAAAAATGGAGCTGGGTTGCCATGCCAGAGGAACCGCCTTGTACATCTTATGCTTCAAAGCTTTGAAATGGTAACACAGGGCAAAATAGCCTTAGGGCTGGGCCTAGGGCAACATTGTGTCTGGAAGAACTGTTTGCAAGGATAACAAGAAAATACTTATTTTGACTATTGGGCTGATGGCTACCAATCTAAAATTTTAAAACTTGGTTTAGAATTAGCATCACTACATAATGCTATCTGCATCAACGAAAATGCTTTCCTTCTATTGATGTAATGGTTCCCCTTCTCCTTCTCATAAATACCCATCACCTTTGTCCCTTAAACAGAACACTATCTGGGCTTCTGCCTGAGTCAGTGCATCCCAAATAGCTATTTTTACTGATCTCAAATACATTTTTGGTTTGTTTTTTTGTTTTTTGTTTTTGTTTTTGTTTTGTTTTAGTTTTTGCTTTTTGGGTTTTTGTTTTTTGTTTTTTGTTTTTGTTTTTGTTTGCCTCTCACTTTGAAAGGCCTTTTTACTAAAGATGATCATTATTACTGTGAGAAACTGGAGCTGAACCCGACTGGGTAATTCCAGGAGGAACTGCAGAGCAACTGTCATGGTACGCCACACTGCCCCTAGTGGTAAGAAATCTGCGGGGTTTCTTTCCCCAAATGCCTTTCATCATTGACTGAAAGCAGCCTGGCAACAGTAACTTCCTGGCACTTCCAGCACTCGATAAAATCACAGGTGCTTGTAGTAAGCATTACTAGTGAATGTTAGAGCCATGAGCGCCAAGCGATAGACTTGTGGCACTGGCAGCGCCTGCCATTGTTTACCCAAAATCATCTTAGGAGTTGAGCTAGGGAGATACTTTACAAGCTAGGCACCAGCACCCTCCATGGAGTTGGGTGAGTGACATAGAGACCAGGATATGAAGCAAGAGGCTGGAAATAAAGTGCTATTACAAGTCACAAATTCACACACTGTGGGCAAATAATCCTTAATGAGAGACCTGGAGCGCAAACTAAAAATTCCACACAGTCGGGGGCTTCTAAGTATTATGATAATTCAAGGTAGAAACCACATTTCCGACTGATATGCTTTTATAATAGTGTGTAATGAAATAGGTTGTAGGCCACCATTGCTTTACTGTCAACTGATGGTAATTGATGCTAACCTGATGGTAATAGAGCTGCCCTTCTCAGAGCTATCAGAACTGCCTAGAACAAGACGGCTTGAGGAGCACCATGTTCTATGCCCATGCGCTTCCTCCCAGCACTAGCTCTGCTTGATTCCTCTCCTGTCTTGGGACTGAGAGACATCACAGAGGGACTCCTGGTGTAACTACTTCACATATGTCTATCAGGCCCTTGTGGAATTAAGAAAACGCTCCACAGCTTACTTTTATGGTTGTGTCTGTGTTTGAGGAACTGATCTCTGCTTTAATGAAGAAATCTTCGAGAATGCTAGACCTCTGTATTGTAGTGACCCTTCTTCTAATGTCGGTTGCTCATTTTTTTTCTAATCATTTGCAGTTTTGAGCCATCAATCCTAGACCAAAGCTTGGCTAATAGAGCATTTTGACAATCTCCAACTTACAAAGAAGTCATGTTCTTCTATAAACTATCTGTAAAAGGAGATTTCAAATACTAACCCAACATAATTCTGTTTTTGAAATAGTGTGTTTTTATGTACCAAAATTGTACCAAATTTATCTACCCCAAATTCCCAAACTAAGCATCACAATCATTTCTTCATATCTTAACATCACAATGTATATATACATGCCTATTATTTAAATATTGTTTATTATTTAATCAAAATTTAAAGTACAATACCACATACTGTGTTGATGGATGTCAGTGGATGTAACTTTATCATTTATTTGCAAACCCTTCTGTCAATGGCAAAAGCCCAGAGTTAAAAAAAATTATGTCTGTTTTTTGTATCACAGAATGATTAATTGAATTTTTTTAAATGTTAAGAACACAAAAGAAAGAAACACACATTTAAAATGCAAGGATTAATAAGTAAAAGAAAGCAGGAGAGACTGTATCATTCCACATTCTTACCACATTCAATTGATGAAAATTTCTGCATCTCACTGATCTTATTTCTCAAAAATACCAAAAATACCTTCATATCGCTTCTCAGTCTTTTGGTTAAGATCAAGTGCAAAATTACCTACATAACATCAGACATTTATAGCTCAAGTGTTACATAGTCATATAACTACATGTTTGTTGTTTGAGAATTACATTCTAATTTTAAAATGTGTATAATCTCTTGTCCTATATCAAGTTCTTAACTACATAACAATGATCCTGGTTCTACTTTCTGTGTTTTCTATTTATTTACAGAAACTGGATGGTGTGTACAGGTGCTTTTTGTGGACTGCTTGACAACCTAAATATTAGCAATGTTTCCTTTAGGAAATAAAATAAAGGAGAGAATACTTAAGCTGAAAAATTGAAACTCTAAACTAGTTGACAGCCCAGTCACTGCTTTCAAAATGCAAATCAAATTCTTAATCAAATTTTATGAGAAGCATTCTTAAATACCAAATAGTGTGTTCTTTTCCATCCGTGCTGTCCCCTGAGAGCTTGTAGTCCTTTTTTGTGCTTCTACTTCAGAAATAAAGCTGTCCCTTTAATTCACCTACCCATCATAATAACTAATATGTGGCATACTCTTAACTAAATCTTTAATGAGAACTCTTTAAAATAGCTGATGAGAGGAGCAGTTGAGAGTTTGCTCTCCAGCATATGTTGTCAGTTTGGCTCAAATAAACTTCTATAAAAATTCAAAAACAAAACAAAAACTAGCTGGTGAGAAGACATGAAATTACAACCCTGTATGGGTGGTATCTGGATTATAGCTTTAGGAGACACAGAGCTCAGCTTTGTTCTGAAGTCACACTGAGCTCTCTTGATACCCACAGCTCTATCAGATCAGGCTGCAGGAAAAGTCTGTCAGTGGCCTTATAGCTCCCCAAGGCCACTGCTTATCTGAACACCCCTTCAGTAAAATATACTCTTATCTCCTGGGTTCATCTTTGGCCTTTGATTTCTTGGGGCTAAGAATTATTTGTATTTACTCATTCATTAATGTTAATCCTTAATAACAAAATAGTAGCCATATAACATATATATCTAAAATGCTAGCATAAAAAGTGACTTAGTCATATGTAATGGGGTATTCCCTTCCCCTTGTTTTTAGAAGCACAATCTTAGAAGTAGAGAGCAGAGGCTCACAGTAAATTTAAGAAGGATCTTGGGTAAGGAAGCATCATTTTCATTCTCTCATTTATCCAAGGCCACCCTTGGATTAACGCAGTTTCTCAATCTCAGCATCATTGGCATTTGAGGCCAGATAATTCTTTGCTGTGCACTATAGAATGGTTAGCATCATCCCTAGTCTCTACCCTGTAGAGACCAGTAGCTTTCCCAAGTCCTGACAAATAAAGAAATAAATAAATAATAAATAAATAAAACTGTCTCTGGACATCACCAAATACCCTCCAGGGAGCCAAATTGCCCCCAATTGAGAATTACTGGATTAATGGTAAGGTGGAAGGAAGCTACTCTTTTCATATAAGTAGTAAAATTCACACAGATCTGCAGGAAATAAACCCGTGCAGCAGGAAGCAGGCCGGCCTTTTTATTAGTTGTCCTAACACCCTCAGGCCATGTTCTAGATTGCTGCTTGGATGATGACAGAGCAGTCCATCTTCTCAGTAAAAGAAACTAAAGTGGGGAAAAAGCTATTGAAATGAAAAAGGATATGGGGACGCACAAATATAGAGTGTGGGAGTATTATAAATGTTGCTACATTAGTTAGTAATCTACAAGACTTTCAAAACAAATTTTTGTGTAGGACCCATTCAACATTCGGTGTGTTTAAAAAATTCTGGATAAATGTCTCGGTTTAAAACCCCTATCTGCTTAAAATAAAAATATTTTTTTAGTTTTGTTTTGCTAAATAAAGATGGAACCCATCAACTATAGACCTGATCTAATGAAGTAATTCATTTTTTAATTTTCAAACCAGGAAGTAGGCACTGGGTTTTTTATTCCACTGAACAGTCTCTGCAAACTTGAAAGTGGCAGTGTCAATTCTCTGTGCCTGCCACTGTGTTGGCCAGTTCAGGTCACTTCAACGTGAATAGAAATGGAGGAGTTCTGCTGTGGACATTGAAAAACAGCATAGCTGTGCCATGGACAATGAAAAAGATATTTTTTTACAGTCCTTTCCCACCCATTTCATTCTCCCCCTCTCCAACCCAACCCCCTGTATTCAAACATATGCTCCGTACTTTCAGGGAGGAAGGAAAGCTACCCAGGAGGTATAAAATGAGCATGATTCAAATGTTTTGTCAGCTGGAGTCCTAGCCAGCAACCAATTTTCACAAACTCTTGTACGTTATTCAAATTATCATAATATTATTCAAATAATCATAACACAGCATTGGGTCTTTGACCTATTAATTATCCTTTCATCCATTCCTTCCCTGCTGCCGAGTTAATTAGTCAGATGATGGGGTCTCTGCTTTATGTACATTATCTCAACCACAGAAATCCACAGTGTTGTGTCCAGAGCTGCAGTTGGAGTCATCCTTTTCCGTCCTGATAATCATGTATGCAAATTATGTTTTAATCTTTTTCTCCTTGTTAATAGCCTTACTATTCAGAGGAGAGCAGACTTCCCTTCATCCCTTTTCCACTGAGTGTCTGTATATTTTTTTAAGAAGAAATGAGTGGTAGCCAGCGACCCACCAGCCCAAATTGCATTCCTGCCCTAGTTTTCCCTCTCCTTGAATAAAGGAAACCACTTATTAGACATGTGGAATTCTCTTTATCCTGTCCTTTGTGCCCCAAAGCCATGATTGAGTGTCCCTGGTTGGCACTGGCAGTAGGATATGGTCTGTCCTTTGCCACGCCAGCACCACCGGGCTCATCATTCAGAAATCTAATCCCCAGTAGTTCACAGAGTAGCTTCCTCACATTCCTTTCTCAGGTATCAGTAGAGCTCACCCTAAGACATCAGTCTCAGTAAACAAACATCAAGCCACATATTTCATGTCAGAAATGCCGCGAGGGTGCTAAATTTCTCAAATATACCTCTAAACAAATGGAATGGATTTTCTGTCAAACTTTATTTTTTTTTTTTAAGGAAAAGAGTCCCTTTTGAATTGTTAAGGAAGATTATATTTATGAATGCAAGGTTCAAATTAGCATAGTTTTATTTTCCATTCTGTTAGTGAAGGTTGAATCAGGAAAAACAGAACCTACTGTAGATATTTCTAATAGAGGACATTTAATAGAGTGAATGGATTACACACTGATGGAAGACCTAAGAAGCCAAATAGAGAGTGGAGGCAATCCAGAGATTAGCAACAGCCAAAAGCCACACTCCGGAGCTAGAGCCATGGAGGGGGCTGCCCAGGGCTGCTGAGGCACTAGACCACATGAGGCAGAACTAGAAAGGGAAATTCTAATACCATGACTGCTTCCTTCCTGTTGTCTAATCTCTCACCAGGCCTCCACTGATGGGACTTAGGTAGAAGCCAGATGCAAGGAAGCCTGGAAAACATGATTTGCAGAAGAGTGGGCTATCCACCTGGGAGCTGTATTTGTCTTCCTTTCCCTGAGAGTTGGATGAATGCAGCGCTAATTACAATCAGTTAAATGATGGATCCATGAGGCCCATGTGTAAGTGCGCATAGAATTAAGTTCCACTCACCTAGCATTCCTGAGAACTCACAAGAAGGTTACTCCAGTCTGCATAATTAAAGAGCAAGCTAAGGAAGTTAAAGGAATAAACTAAAACCAGCTAAGGAACGATCTATATCAAGTATCCTGTACCTCTGGGATGTTGTGTTTGGCAGAATAATGATCCTAGATCAGTGGTTCTCAACTTGTGGGTCATGACCCCTTTGGGGGTCGAACGACCCTCTCACAGGGGTCGCCTAAGACCATCAGAAAACACATATCAGATATTACATGACGATTCATAGCAGTAGCAAAATGACAGTTATGAAGTAGCAACGCAAATAATGTTATGGGGGTCACCACAACATGAGGAACTGTATTAAAGGGTCGCGGCATGAGGAAGGGTGAGAACCACTGCCCTAGTGAGATGTCCAAATTGTGATCTCCAGAACCTGTGACTATGTTATTTCACAGAACAAAAAGAATGTTGCCAATGTGATCAAGGTTAAAGTACCTTGGAATGGGGAAATGCTCCTAAATTATCTGGGTGTGTCCCATCTACTCATATGAGTCCTTAAAATTGGAGAATCTTTCCTGGGTGCAGTGAGAGAGAGAGAGATGATGGGAAGTGTCAGAGGGGTATGAAGAGGACTCACCTGCATTAATGGTTTTGAAAATGGAAGCAGGGACCAGGAACCAAGGAACACACGTAGCCTCTGAGAGCTGCAAGTGTCAGAGAAACAGGTTTTACGCCTCCCACCTAAGGCCATGTATCAATTTTTCCACTTCCTACTCAATCCGTTACTTCCAGCAGCATATAATCATGCTAGTATTTCTTCCATGTATTTCATTCTTTTTCAGAAAAACCTTCTTGTGACCTCAGTTCTCCAGAAGTTATTAATACTACCCATTCCTTCACCCACTCTTTGCAGGAAGCCCTTGAAATAATTTGTCTATACTTGTTCTGTTCAATTCCACATTTCCTATTTTCACTTAAATGCACTCCAGCCAGCCCAGCTGCCTCCGCCTCCCAGGAACGGTCAATTCTCAGCCCTCCCCTTACTTGCTTTAGCAGCAGCATTTGACACAGTTGTTCACTCCCTCCTCCTTGATATACATGGTTGATTTTTTTTTTTTCATTCGCCTTCTGGAACACCAAGTTCATCTGCTTTTCCTTTTACCCCAGTGGTCACTTTTTCTGAGTCTCCTTTGTTGCTCCTTCCTCTTCTCCTTGACCTCATGCTGGTGTCCCCCAGGAGGCAGACTTTGGCTGTTTTCCCTTTCCTATTTGCATTCATTCCCTTGATGATGTCATTCCTTGTAATGAATCTAAGTGCTGTCTGTGTACTGGTGACTACCAAATTTTATCCCTAGTCCAGAATTCTCTCTAGCACTATAGACCCAGACATATAACTGCCTACTTGCCACTCAACTAGAATGGCTAATAGGCATCTCAGCTTAACATGGCCAAGCTGAATTCCAGATCGTCCCTCCAACCCCAGTCTTCCCCATCTCATTTCGTGGTCATTCCATCCTCCCATTAGCTCAGATCAAAAAACTTGGCTCATTCTTGATTCCATTTTTTTTTCTTACACCTTCAGACTCTACTTTCAATACATACAGATTTCAAAGACACTGAGCATTATCAACAACTTCTTACCAATTTCTCACTAAAAGAAATCGGGATTCTAGAAGAAATGACTGGTAGATTTGGTGGCGAGTTAGCAAACTACAAAATGTAGCAAACTACAAATTATGATGGGACATGTCAGAAGGACACAGGACCTGGCTTGAAAAGGCTCCCATCGACCAAATCTGAGATAATTTGAGCATCTAAATCAGTGGTTCTCAGCCTTCCTAATGCTGTGACCCTTTAATACAGTTCCTCTGTTGTGGTGACCCCCATAACATTACTTTCATTGCTACTTCATAACTGTAATGTTGCTGCTGTTATGAATCGTCATGTAAATATCTGATATGTGTTTTCCGATGGTCTTAGGCGACCCCTGTGAGAGGGTCGTTCAACCCGCAAAGGGGTTGTGGCCCACAAGTTGAGAACTGCTGGTCTAAATAGATGTAAATTGTTTTCTAATGTGGCGAAGGGAATTAAGGTTGCAGATGGAATTAACATAGCTAATTAGCTGACCTTAAAATAAAGAGACGGTCCTGGATTATCTTGATGGGCTCAATCTAATTACATGAGCTCTTAGAACAGGAATACCTTTCCTGGTTGTGATCAGAAAGAGATGTGACAGACACTAAGGGTCAGAGACGTGATGATGTTCCTGGTTTTAAAAATGGTGAAAATAGACTCCAAGCCAAGGAATATAAGGAGCCTCTGGAATCTGGAAAAGCAAAGCAAACAAATTCTCCCCTAGATCCTGTGCAGCCTCGATTTTAGGAGTATACTCATAGAACTTCTAATCTACAGAGCCGTAAGGTAATAAATATCATTATTTCATTTATTTATTTATTTTAATATCATTATTTTAAACCACTGAATTTGTGGTAATTTGTGAAAGCAGTAGAAAACTTATACATATCTGAAATGACTACGACTCTCAACTCTCTATACTCCTCCTGTGCTGTATTTTTCTCCACAGCCCCGAACATTGCCTGCTATTTTGCTATATATTTATTATTTCATGTCCATCTGCAATAAGTTATAATAAAAAAGCAGCGAGTTTGTTTGCCTTATTCTCTGCTGTGTCTAAAGTATTATACCTAGAGATGTGTCTGAAAGAAAGGACACTCAGTAAATAGTGTTTGACTAAATATTGAATTTGTGAGTTTACATTAATAGGAGCAGCGATGGCTAAAACTACTTTTGTGCTATCAACCTGAAATAGCAAATTTAGAATTTGCTGTAACACCATCTGTATACTCTTTAGAATCTACCCTTAAACAATTTCTAAATGAGTGACTTTCATTTTCCTGTGTTAAAACCCACAAAACTGCAATAAAGTTGATGTATCCAGGGCTGATTTCTTTTTTGTTTTGTTTTTTCTTAAGACAACTCCTACCAATCAGCAGAAGGAACTCCTGAACCCACTTTAATAAATGGATAACATTACACCAATTTCATCTACTGTTTAGAGAACCTCCTCCAGCTGTAAATCAGTTCTATGACCTAAGAACAGGGAAGGGAATTGGCAACGTTCTTTTGCTGAGTAATTCCAGAAATGCCTTAAAGCTCAACAAAGGAGAGATCTGACATTAGAAAGCTGGAATTTACAACCTAAGGAAAAGCCCCAATTGGGCAAAACAAAACATCAGGCTGGAAGCCCCAGGAGACCTTTCAGTCTCTGCTTACAAAAAAGTCTTCATAGCTCCATAAAAGACTCTTTTCAATGAAGCAAATTAATCCACTAAAATTCAGCCTACATTGTGACTGTGACTGTAAATCTTGACTGTTGTCATGATTTCTCCCCCTAATGTTCCAGGAGATAATTATATAAACAGACAGCTGTAGGTCTGTTTGGCTGGAAACACAGTGAGATGGCATTCTCCTGAGGACCTGACAGAACCCTTTGGATGCTGTTGTAAAGAGCTCAGGTCACTTTCTGTAACCTGCAAAGTGACATGAACTGCCTGGGTAAGCACGAAGAAAGCTGAACATACTTGTAAACATGGTAAGCGTTTTGGAGCACAACTCTACTCATGAAGCTATCTTGGAGTCATAACAAGGATGAAGTTTTCTAAGATAAAAAACAAAAATGACTTCCTTTTATTCTGCTAACACATTATTTAGATTTAAGATTTTCATCAAATGAAGCAATTAAAGATTTTGATCTGGGGGGTTCATCTTTTTCTTTAGAAAACTCTTAATCAGTTCTACCTAATTAAAATCAAGACTCTATCCATCATTGCCAAAAATCTATACAAACTGTTCTTAGCCAGCCTATACAAGTTGTTCATCCAAATTGCACTAAAACTAAGATATATTCTTAAGTTGCTGGTTTGCCAAATTTTTATTTACACCAACATATAGGATACTATATATGAAGTCAGACAATTAATTTCACGAACTCATCCTAGAAAAACTGCTACATACCTCATTGCTGAATATCACTATGGTCACCTTCAAAGTACTCCCCCTGGGAAGCAATGCACCGACACCAGGGCCCAGTGCACCCTTCAAAGGAATTTTGTAACTCTTTTTCTGGAATGGTCATCAGAGCTGTCATTGTACACAAAATCTGACAGTTAAGTTCACGGACTTGCCACCATTTGCTTACGTTGGCAGCACTACGGTAAGGTGTCATATGGGTGGCAAGTCTGTGAACTTAACTGTCAGATTTTGGGTAGGATGACCGCTCTGAAAGCCATTCCAGAAAAAGAGTTTCAAAATTGCTTTAAAGGGTAAACTAGGCACTGGTGTTTGTGTATAACTTCCCAAGGGAGTACTTCTAAAGTGACCATAGTGATATTCAGCAATGAGGTATGTAGCACTTTTTCTAGGTTAAGTGTGTGAAATGAATTGTCCAACTTCATATATCTACTGAATAAACTCAGATGTGAGACAGACAGGTTCAAGTAACTTTAAAACAGCTAAAAAAAAAATTACATGAGGCTAACTCTTGATTTAATAAACTGAAAAGTTGAGTTATAGGGCACTGAGCAATTAAACAAAGATTTATTGAACCATTAGTTCTTGCAATCAAACCTTTTCTTATATAAAATTGTCTTCTACAAAACAATCATACTCTCATTAAACTTGGCTCTTCACATATTTACTCATGGTCTTATAGCTTTGGAGAAATAACCTTTTATATTTGTAAAGCAGATAGAAACTGTATGTTTTAACTTTCATTAATGACCTGTTCAAAGAAACAGGAAACTCATTGATTTAGCTGATGTAGTCACCTGGAGAGAAAGTGTACGCCTTAACAGATGGGATGGGAATTCAAAATGACCTTGCTAAATTTTAGAAGCAGATAGACTTGGGTGGAAAGACACTCAGAATGATAAGCACAATGATTACTTTAGAGTAAAAATAGGACAAAAAAAAATGTAAGAAGAAAGGAGCAAACCTGTTAAGCAATGGTGAGTTTTAAAGAGCCTAAAAGTTGTTGAGCTGAGGCTAATCAAATAAAATAAATAAATAAGTAAAGTGAGCCCAATATGTACGAGTTTATGCCCATATGTAGAAAAAGAATTAAAGAGAGATTTAAAAATTGCTGTAAGATTCAGGGAACAAAATTTAGCAGGATGTAAGTTTTATAGGAAGATTGTTTTTAAAAAGGAGCTATCAATTTATTGAGCACCTACTATATGTTAAGTAATGGAAATAAAAAAACATTTGGTCTTGTGAAGCTGTGAGTCTAATAAGAGAAATAAGTAAACAAACAATATAACAAATAAAAATTTTGGTAGAAGATTGACTCAATGTTTAGTAATAATCATTAAACATGTATAATAATAATAATAATAATAATAATAATGAAAAGAAAATTGAAGCATAGAGAGATAAGAATGTTGGCCAAGTTGGTAAGTGGTAGAAATGAAACTTGATGCCAGAACTATGTTCTTAACCTCTTTATACACTGCCCCGGCCAAGGGCACAAAAATGAAAGGTTGTAAGGACAGTGAGTTAGATATCAGACACCTGGAGTCCACTAAAACTCAAGCTTAGAAAGCCAATTTCTACTGGCCTCCATACAAAAAAAGGCTAGCCAAACTGTGGCCTGGAATTACACGGGTCAGCTCCATGGGCAACGTGGGGCTCCACATGCAGAAGTCATCTCCCTTTGCTGTCAGACACATTCTTTTTCTTGGTTTAATATTCATTTTGGAGGAGAGAGGAACCAGAACTTACTTAAGTGAGTTCAATTAGGATAGGAGTTTATTGTAAGACTGGAAATAGAAATGGGTAACACAAGAACCTCCACCATTGGGGCCAGGCCTTCTTGGAAACCCATAAAAAGACGAGACTCCTAGCCTCATGGGAAAAATAGGAAATGTGTTCGCTCAGCCTCAGGGAAATGAACTAGTTGGGGAGTTCATATTTACAGTGGCTCTGGGGACCCCCGCAGAATTGTTGGAGCCTCCGTCATCAGGATGGCTCTTTGGGCTCTGTATTTCCTGCTCCTCATGCTGCCAGCCCCGTGAACTCACCCTCTCTTCCCTTAATTCTCTGTTGTCCCATTTGTGTCAGCTCATAGATTCTGCATTCTTATCATGTCAAAATATTAGTAGTCCCGACCACCTCAAACCTTGGCTCTTTAGCTCCTGCTCATTCCCTCTGTAAATCTCATTTTAAACGTTTTACTGAAACTGTTGCCAATTGGCTAAGCTAAACTGTTCCTATCTGAAAAGAATTTTTCACACCAATTGACTGTGTAGGCTGTAGGTCAATCTGTTAAATGTCTGACATTTGCTTGAATTGCTCTTGTGTTTAATTTGTGAAGTTTGCACTGGATGAGGTGGGATGTGAGGAGCCCAGCAGGCCTACGTGTGTCAGAAGTTGGCCACTTATGCTCCAGAAATGGTATAGGACTGTTCACCCAGATGGGAACCAATATTTGTTGATCTTAAAATGGGCTCAGTACATACATCTTATTTAATCTCACAACAACTACAAGAGTTAAGTAACATTGCCTCCATCTTCAGGCAATATAAGTGGTTAAGCCACTGTCTGTGGCAGAAGTTAGATTTGAACCAGGTTTACCTGACTCCAACGGCCTTGTTCTTCTCACAACTCCACGCTGCTTCCCATCATTTCGCCCTCCACAAGCAAGAACGGAGAGGACACTGAAGGTATTATAAATAACTTTTGAACATGCTATGGGCAGAAAATCTAGATAAAATAGGTAATCCTATGTATCCAGTTTCTTTATTCCATAGAGAATTTTAAGAAAATAATGGTCAACTAAAATTATCTTGCTGAAACTAAATGTTGCTCAAATGCAAATACATGAGCCAGATATACATGAGAACAAACATTTGTGTGATGCCTTCTCTGGGCAACACCCTTCATGTAATGTGCATTTAACTACTTTAATCCTTACAACAACTCCATGAAGCAGATACTTTACCATCTCCATTTTATAGATGGGAAAATTAAGGAAATATGAGTGAGGGCAAGTATGCATCCAAGGTCACTCAGCCATAATCAGCAGAGCCAGGACTCAAATCTAGCCCCCTTGGCTCCTTTGCCTCTGTGGACTATGCTCATCTACTATTCTGTGGTCTTCTTGGGTGTGTGTAAAAATACTTACATTTGAGCTGTCCTTTGAAGAAATAGGAAAAGTTTTATTTCCTTAGATGTAATTTTTGAAGTTTTGCTATACTAAAAAAAATTGTCTTAATCTACCATGCGTAAAAGGCTGTCAAGATTTTTAAAAGCAGTTCTGTCTACCAATATTTGAATTATTATTTGAGCCTTATAGAAACACTCTTCTATCTGTTTGAGACTGACATGCAAAGAGCTATGAGTCACAAGGAAGTCTGTCAACAACATAGCATCAAGCATTAATTGAATCATTTATTCTTGAAAAAACATGGTTCCTGAATTATGAAGTGTTCTCATTGTTGCTATAACAACTTCAGCACGCTATGGTGAGTTCTGTTTGAGGCGAATGCTTATGTTTACCAGAACTAAAGTTCAGGAGGTTTAGAAATATTATGTATCTGTAATGTGTGTCATTTAGCCAGTTCATTTATAAATGAAAATAATGAGGAACTGGCAGAAAGTAATGAATGAAATTCCATGAGAAATGAGCTCAGAGTTTAGAATGAAGCATGCTCTGAATACAGCACTGTCTGACTGTGGCCATGCATTACTCCTACACCAGAACGTAGGCAGCATTCGGAGCAAGATTCAATTGCTCTGCACCAGTTGTAAACCCACCACCCAGAACAATGCCTGGCACAGCCATTAGCTGAATAAATGATTTTTTAAAATACTAGAATCCTCCCACTCAAGGCCACACACAGTCTTGGGTCTCTTTAGTTGATCTCCCATTGATATCAAGTTGAACACATGATACTTGCCTTACTTAGAAAATCAGGTTTTCTTTGGTACTTGAATTCTTGCTTTAGTTTTGATTTTCCTGCATAGAAATAACTAAACACTATTTACAAGGAAACAGCAGAATTCAGGAAAAGTGATGAATTTTTTAAATTATAGAGCTATGTTAATCATTATTGCTCCCTTCAAATATACATGATTCCGATCAGCAAGAGTGCAAGGAGCAAGTCGAAGGCACCTAAAAACCAAACACACAAGCAACTTAGAGGTGTTTTTCCTGTAAAAGAGAATTTCCCAAGGTGCTGCTGAGTGTATTCAGGAAGCCCATTCCTCCCCACCCCCTAGTCTGACAGTTGAAATGTCAGCAGACACTGGGTCAGGGGACAGACATCTCCAAATTTCCTGGAAGAGGTTTTGCTCTGTGATCAGTTGTGAATCCTACACAAACCAGAGATGTAGGGAAGAAAGCAGGACCCCAAACTGCAGGCAGCACCTGCCAAACCCTGGGGGTGTGGATGAAAAGGAGAGAGCCAATCAGCACTGCTGCTTTGTTATCAGCCCTCCTGTCCAACACCGGCTGCACTGAGGCCAGGTGTTCAGGCTCATACCCTGAAGAAAGCCGGGCACACCTGCCAGCATTCGGAGCTCTTCCTCTTCCTTCCACAGCTTTCTCCCCACTGTCAGCTCTCTCACCCACCGCCCATGCCACCCAAGCATGTAAAACTAGGGCAAAGGGTTGAAGGAAATCATGTGCATGTGTGTATGTGTGTGTGTATTGCATCATATGATATTTTCTGATAGGAAGTCCTAATCAAATACAGAATCTGAACAGTTAGGATGTTTGGAGGTGGGCGATACGAAGAAACAGAGGTGGGACCAAAGAAATACACTAATCAAGTAGCTTTGTAAGTCTCTTGGAAGAAAAGTATGGTAACTGAAAAAATACGTTTGGAATATCTAGAACCTGATTCTAAACCACCAAAAATTGTGTAATGCATTATAGATATAATAGTAGTTTTTCAGGAGGAAGATGGCCCACAAATTAATTATGCCTGTATACACCTTTTGTAACTGGCAAAGGCATTCATATACCAGGTCGGACAATTAAGTTTGTGAACTCATCCTAGAAAAAGTGCTACAGACCTCATTGCTGAGTATCACTACGGTCACCTTTGGAGTACTCCCCTTGGGAAGCTGTGCACTGACGGCAGTGCCTAGTCCACCCTTCAAAGCAATTTTGGAACTCTTTTTCTGGAGTGGCCATCAGAGCCGTCACCATCCCCAAATTCTGACAATTAAGTTCGCAAACTTGCCACAGGGAGCTTACGTTGGCAGCACCGTACAAACAACTCTGTAAGGTGTCATGACCTATGTAAGTATCCATATAATTATCCATTAACTTTTTTCTTCAGTGTAACAAACTAAGTTCAAGTCCAAGATTTGTTCATATATGTTGTTTAAAGAACCTTTGGATTCCCTTGGGCCCTCTGACAGGTATGCCTGACATCACGGTGACAAGCTATTTCTCATGACCAGTGCTCATCATTTTGGTGTCTTTAGCTCTTGAAGACTGATAGCATAGTTCTGAGGGAATATTGGAAAATATTAGCATTTCCTCTACATTTCTTATTTGGTTAAACTAATAGTTCCATTTTTTTCCTTCATTAAATTACATATCACCGGAAGTTAAACAGTTTTTCTTGAAAGTCAGGCTGAAGCTTTTGACAGAGACGTTACTTATAAAAGTTGAGCCTCTTTATGACCCATCTTGGCATGGTGTCACCTTCAAGGGAAAACCCATCTTAATGTCCAGAAATCATCAGAAAGATATTTAAATCTTTAGTGCAATCTTCTTTTAAAAATACCAGAAGAGGATTTTATTTTTATCACATGGATGAATACATTCAAATGCTCTTTCTCCATCTCGCCTTCTCACTCATTCCATTCATGTTTCCTACCAAATAGAAAAACACAAAACAACTCCCCAAACTCTATCCAAAGTCCTACTCTACTGGCAATTCTTCTCTCTCCTCTTCCCTCCTGCTTTCTGAACCTCTTTCTCTCTTCCATGAGAAATCCTCTGCCTTTCCTAGTGTGAATTAACAAGTTGGTCTTCTTCCTCTCACCCATCACCCATTGCCACCGCAAAAAGCCCAGAAATCAAGGGAGTTCAGAGATTTCTCCACAGCAGGAAAGGAGAGTCAAAGGCTTATCTTGTTTTATCAAAGGTAAATAATTATTCAGGGCTTAAGTAACGATTCTTTAAATACATTAATTGATGATTCCCAAACTCTAGTAGCTTTGACACATCTTACTTATGTAGGACTAGGCAATGTCTTCTGCGTTCAATTGAATTGCCTGCCAGGTGTCAGTCAATCTTCTGTGTGCAAAATAATATGAAAAGCATTTGAAGCAACAGTCAACAAATCTAAGTTTAATTAAAAGTCAATATTAATTAACTCAATCGCTAATCTTGCATATTTTCTACATTTGCAGATAATAACTCCATCAAAACTTATTGATCTGAATGCAACTGACAGTTTTCTCTTACCATTAGTTGTAAGAAGCACCTGAATTTCAGAATGGTTATTTAGTTGAGGGAAAATGGTATCTGGGATCCCCTAGGTCTTCTGTGGGTTATATGTAATATTAAAAGGAAGTTGGTTATTAAGAAACTGAGTCCATTTTTTTTTAACATTTTTACCTAAAAATCATGTTAGTGTATCTCTAATTAGGTTAATAAAGTGTCTAATCCTAAACAGCTTTGTGTTTTTTCCTCCCCTTTAAAAAATTAAGGTATAATTTACACACAGCATTGTTCATGCATTTAGTGCACAGTTCTGCAATCTTTAACAAATGCATACAGTCATCTAACCACCTTATCAGCTAAAGTAAAATATGAAACAGCTCCTATAGTTTGCCTTTTCCAAAATGTCATATAAATGGAATCATACACTATGTAGCTTTTTTACTTTGGCTTTCTTCACTTATCATTGGGCATTTGAGTTTCATCCGTTGCTGAGTGTAGCAGCAATTCCTTCTGTTTTATTACGAGTAGTATACAATGCAATACACTACCATTTGTTTCTTAGTTCCTGATCTGAGGGACATTTGGGTTGAGCAACTTCGTATTGTGTGTTCTAAGAGGAGTGAGGTCTATGTCATCTAGACCATAACTTTCAGACCCTAATTCTCAGTCCAAATGTCCCCATATAGATTTTGTTTGTTAACTAGCTTTTAATCACCATTATTTTTGTAGGGTTGTGAAGTGGAACAAAGTAAATAGAGGAAAGTATGGCATTTAAATTTGATGTTGAGAAGGTTAGTTAATCTCTCTAACCCTCAGCTTCCTGACTGTACAAGTAGAAAGGGAATAAGCACATCCATCCACAGTCCTGTGATTATGAAATGAGGTCGTATCTCTAAAGACATCAAGCAGAGTGCCTGGAACACAGAGAATACTTGGCAACATTAGCTTCCACTTACACCTATTCTTTCAATCTGACTGTGTTGTTATTTTTGAGATAGTTATTTATGGATTTTTAATATTTTTGCTTGGGTTTTTTCTCATTTTTCAGTTTCTCTTCCTCTTCTCTTTTAAGCATGGAGTTGTCTGTAAGGAAGATAAGTGGCAGAGGACATCATTAATTCTCCTTGTAAATCTTTTTTACATTTGTTTCCCTAAAAGCCACAGACTGAGTGTCTTGGCAGGGGGAAACGTAGAGAAAGATCTTCCCGGAGACAGAGAAATGGCAGGAGGAATGAAGGGTAGCACAGCGGAGGCCGGGATGAGAGACACAAGTACATCCCAACAAAGTCAACAGGATGGTGATAAAACCCCATAGAGGGAGAACACCAAGGGGAAAGGGGGTAGGTTGTACATCTAGCAAAAAGTGACTCGAATCAACGTTACCAAAGATTTCTGTGCCCCAAGCATGAGCCAAGGTGCCAGATGAGGCTATAGAATGAATTAGGGACATCTTGGCAGCATCCTATGAGTACAGATGACTGGAATAAGTTGCACCTTCACCCCAAAACCTGATACTGTGTAGTTCCCAGAAACTTAGCAAACCCCAGGAACCAGGTATATATGGGAGAGATCCCAGCAAAGATCTAGAGTTCTCTTTCTTTTTTTTTTTTTTTTTTTTTTTTTTTTTTTTTTTTTTTTTTTTTTTTTTTTTTGCCAATCTAATAGGAAGGGATACCCACAGCCAAAAATTGAGTAAGAGACTAAAAAGAAAATATTACGTCATGCACAACTCACTATAGTTGTAATTACAAAGATAGAACACAGGCATGATTTTCCCCTTATGTTGTTTCACATGTTTATCAAACTATATACATGAGAGTACAAAGTGGCTATGAGGTGCCTAGGTACTGCCATCAGGTAAGGCGGTCCTAATCAAAGCCAATATTTATAAGCAATGATGAAATCCTTATAATCCCAAATTAGCAGCCCCATAGTTGGTTTTTTATGGAAATGCATTACCAAATTACATTGCATTAGTCCCTTGGAAAAGGAGCACATTGGGGAAACATCACACTTTTTATAACACTCTCTGTTTAACCCAGGCAAACACATTGAAAGTAAAGCATTTTACCATGCATATAATTAGTTGTTTCCCTGAATATTTGTTGTCATTTTTTATTCCCTATTTACTCATTCATTCATTTGTTCGTTCACTCCTCAAGTGCCTAGCAGGTTCCAGACACTATGGTCAACACATTAACGTCATCTGGACATGTGCGAAGTCTTTAAGTACTCTAATCTGACCCTTCCTTTATTCTTGACATGTATCTGACCTCCATTTTCTGAGGATAAAAATCAGGCCCAGGGAACATGTCTAAGTTCGTGACAGAGTTCAAGGGTTCAGCCTTCTTTCATTAGGAGAAAAGAATTCTAAATTGTGAGAGCTCCACTGTTAACCTACAGTGAATTTTCAGAATCCTACTAAAGGCACTTTAAAAAAAATAAGAGTTTCTGCAATAATGGAAATACATACTAACACTGTCATTTTCGTTATACTGTGAAGACCCCCTGTAATAGCACAGGCTGACAGGTCTATTTAGATAAATTAAGAACTACTTCGAAATAAAACTGACAACTTAAACATTTGAAAAGAAAAATGTTGCAAATATTTGGTGATTGTTTTCTCTAAATTAAAGACATTTTTTATTTATAGGCATCATGGTTGATTAGAATAAGAAATTTAAAATATCTAAAGAAGAGTTCTCGTTTTGCACATTAAAATATAGTTAGGAAGAAATTTGAGTGTTGTATTATTCTAATCTTTTTTTTTTAAATTTTGGATTTTCTATTAAACCAAATCAAACTGACCCTGAAGTTCTTAGGCTTTTGTGAATAAGATTGCTTAGTGAAGACAGGTCGGAAATGTCAGTTGCACATTGTCAAATTGTAGTCATTTATGCAAGTAAATTCTCCTAGCTAGAAGATAAGGTACCCGGACACAAAGAGATTGCTAGTTTCCTAAAAAGCAATCTATGTAGGAATTGGCAAATACAATTTGGAAATTTTAATTCAAGAGCAAAAATTATAAGATCTGAAAATGGATACAAGAATATTGAGAAATTGCTGAAAAAGAGATTAGACACATGGAGCACACCTCAAGGGTGGGACATCTTATTACAATACTCCCCAGCCCGAACCCCTAGCACAGAAAGCAGTGTCTCTCTCCTATTCATGGCCACTCACAAGCAGTAATCTATGTGTCTGCTGGGCTGAATCTTACTGGAAAACAATCACAGAAATAATGTAATGATACAACTTACTCCATTCTGTGAGAAGGACAAGGAAAATAGGATCTGATGGGTGGAAACTGAGCCATGTAGCTCTTGGTCTCAGACTTCTCATCTGTAATAAGAGTGTTGAACTTGATATCAACTAAATTCCGTTCTTGTACTCAATCCAAATTGTTGCTTTGTTGGGACATAATCACCATATATGACGAAGTAATGCTATCTACAATTTTTTTAAAAGCTTTCTGAATTTGGGGATTTTTCTCTTTAGTAGTTTTATCCTCCTGGCCTCCTCTGTTCCCTTAGCCACATAATCAACCCATGATGTCCAGTACTAAATAAGTGTTCTTAAAGTAAGTGACTTTAGGAAATGGATATGTGACTCTGAGAAAAATCCAAGCAAACTGTTCATAAAAATGTGTTGTTTCATTACATATAATCCAATGATTACATGTACATATTTAAGAAAAAAGGGCCTTGACTTCATTGGGAAAATGTCAGCAATATAAATCAGTTGTATTGATTTACATAGATAAAAAGCGATAGATATAATGATAATACATAGAGTTATATAGATGTATTGAAAACATATAGATTGTATGGCATTATAATAAGCCCACTTTAAACATAAAGACTTAAGTTAAAAGTAAAAAATGGAAAAGTATATATCATGAAAACACTAATCCAAAGAAAAGTAGAATAGCTCTATTAATTTCAATCAAATGATTTCAAAACAAGGAAGAATATCAGGGATGAAGATGAGCACTACAAAATGATAAAGGAACCAATTCTCCCCAAAGACATGAAAATCTTAAATATGTATTGACCTAACAACAGACTTATGTGATACATGAAGCGAAGATCTGATATATCTGAAAGGAGAAGTAGACAAATCCACAGTTAGAGTTGGAGACTTTAACATTCCTCTCTTGGGAATTAGTATGACAAGTAGACAGAAAATCAGTAAGAATATACATGACCTGAACAGCACAATCAATCAATTTGATGTAATTGATATTTTAGAACATTTCACCTGACAACAGCAGAATACATATGCTTCTCAATTGCACATGGAATATATATATATACTAAGACACACTATTCTGGGCTATAACTAAACCCTAACACATTAAAAATAAGAGAAATCATATAAAATGTGTTCTTAGACCCCAACAAAATTTAACAACAAAGTTAAACTAGGAGGGAATACTAGAAAGATATCTGGGCAATCAAATATTTGGAAATTAAAGAACACACTTTTAAATAACAAATGAATCAAAGAAAAACCTTGAGAAAAAATTTTAAATATTTTGAACTAAGTAAAAATACAGATATCAAAATTTGTGGGATGCAGCTAAGCAGGAAATTTGTTAAAGGAAAATTTATAGCATCAATGCATATATTAGAAAGCAAAAATATCTAAAATAACTAACCTACGTTTCCAACTTAAGAAACTATAAGGAAGAGAAAATTAAACCTAAAGCAAGCAGAAAGAAGAATATAATAAATTGAGCATAAATCAATCACATTTCTCCTAAGATCAGGAACAAGTCAAGGATGTCTACTCTTGCCACTTCTACTCAACATTGTAGTGGAGGCAGAAATGGGGCAATTAAACCTGAAAATGAAACAAAAGACATCTGGACTGAAAAGGAAGAAATAAAATTAGATCTATTTGCAGATTATGTGATCCTGAATCTAGAAAATCCTAAGTAATCCACTAAAAACTATTAGAACTAATAACTATCTTCCTCAAGCTTGGAGGACACAAAAGCAGTATACAAAAATGAATTGAATTGCTATGCACTTCAATTAAAAAAAATCAAAAAATAAAATTAAGAAAACAATTTCATTTATAATGACAACAAAAAGAATAAAATACTTAAGAATAAATTTAACAGAAGGGGAAAACTTATAGTCTAAAAACTATAAAACATTGTTGAGAGATATTAGAGAAAACCTAAATAACTATTAATAGAAAGACATCTGAAGTTCATAATATTGTTAAGGTAACAGTAGGTCCCAAGTATATCTATAGATTCATTGCAACTCATATCAAAATTCCCACTGAGCTTTTTCAGATATTGCAAGCTCATCTTAAAATTCATATGGAAATTTGAGGGACTTGGAATAGCCAAAACAATCTAGAAAAGGATGAAAAAGTTGGATTACCCATTTCAAATTTTCAAATTTTAATGCAATGCTACAGTAATCAAGACTGTGTAGCACTGGCAGAAGGGTAGTCAATTCATGTTCAACAAGGGTGCCAAGGGCAGTTCAATCACCAATTGCCTTTTCAACAGATGATGCTAGGATAATTGGATAGGCACATACAATAGAATGAAGTTGAATGCCCTCCTCACATCATGTGTAAAAATTAATTTAAAATGGACCATCTACCAGAATGTAAGAGCTAATCCCATAAAATTCTTAAGGAAAATATGGGAGTAAATCTTATCATGAATAAATTTTTCATGTCTGTGAGGCAAAGCCTTCCTCAATATGAGGCTGAAAGAAAGAAAAAAAGAAAGTAAGTAAGAATGAGAAAGAAGGAGGGAAGAAAGGAAGAAAAGGAGGAAGGAAAAAACAAATTTAATTTTATCAAAATTAAAAACTTCTGTGCATAAAAGAACACTATCCATAAACTGAAATGATAACCTATAGAATGGAAGAACATAACTGCAAATCATATATCTGATAAGGATTTAGTATCCAGAATATATAAAAAACACTTATAACTCAATAATAAAATGACAAATAACCCAATTAAAAACTGAGCAAAGGACTTGAAAAGACATTTCTCCAAACAAGACGTACAAATGGCCCAAGGAGCACATGAAAAGATGTTTGACAACATTGGTCATTAAGGAAATGCAAATTAAAACAAGAATGAGATACCATTTCACATCCACTACAATGGTTTTAATTAAAAAATGAAGTATTAAAACAGCCTACAACTTAGATGAACCTTGAAAAGGTCATGCTAAGTACACAAAGTCAATGAACAAAGGTTACACATTTATCATTTTCTAATCATGATATATTCAAAATAGGCAAATCCATAGAATCAGCACCAGATTAGAGTCTAGAAGAGGTTGGGAGGAGGGAGGAATGGGGAGTGATTCCTTAATGAGTAGGGCGTGTTTCATGTATGAAAGTTTTCAAACTAGAGGTAGCTGGTTGTTGCAAAACATCGTCAATAGACTAAACCCTACTAAATTGTTCCATCATAATTGTCAGGGTTTTATATGAATTTACCTCAATTTTAAAAAGTAAAAGCTGTTACAGAGAGATACATGCAGAATGAAATCACAGAGCTCACAAACAGTATATAAATTGCTTAGGAATACATACATATTTGGTAAAAGCATAAGTGTATGGAGAGGAAAAACCAGTAAATGAGGGTAGCAGTGACCTGAAAGATAGAAGGAGGAAATGTACTCTGGCTTTTGTGATATTTTATTTCTTAAACTTGGTGGTAGGTATATGGGTGTTTGCGTTTGGTACATTATTCTTAATATCTGATTATAAATATAAAATAGTTTTAAATGAATATAGCTTATGTAAAACAACTTTTTCATTTAAGTATAGTATAGGCCAAAAAAATTAGTGTGAAATTTGATGGATTTTTATAAATTCAGTACAATCCCCACCTGGATCAAGGAACAATACTGATGGCATTCCAGCCAGCGCCTGCCCCTCACAAAGTTTCAGTGCTGTCCTGAGTCCCCACACCACGGAAAGGAGTACAGTCTTCATAATGAACACTTGCCTTGTGCCAGACAGGGCTGAGGATTTGGGATTAAAAATGTCAACTTTTCATTTTATACCTTTCTATAGTGTTTCCGTGTTTGTCTTTATTTATTGTTTTTTCATAACTCTATATTGACAGACCTCAACACCTTTGCTTGAAGCTTTTTTATCTGCTGATTCCTGATTTTTACTTCTGCTTCACTCTTGCTTCACATTGCCCTGGCCCCACCCCAGAATGTGTCACCCCAAAGCATAGTACTTTTTGAAAACTAAAGTACCTTCATTCACATGTCTCATCATCACCAACACTAACTCCACTAATACTTCTACCTTCTGGGCCTCTAATTTATTATTTTTCTTCACACACACACACACACACACACACACACACACACACAGAGGAATGATGCTAGTTACTATTTTTCTATTGGCAGGCAAATAGCCAAAGAAAGAGGCAAGACAAATATTCTGATGAAGGTATTCCAGTCAGTGACCAAGGTAGGTTTACAACAGTAAACCTAATCCCTCAAAGGAGAAATAAATGTATTTCACTCTCTCTCCCAAATCAATAGAACCAGATCAAGGAAAACAATAGGTGATGCCTCAAGATACCTCTTAGTAGCAGATGGCCTTGCCCAATCACTTCCAATAAAATCATTGCGCCGTGTGCTGAGATCTAAAGCATTTTATTTCCGCTGACTTTGTCTCCTTTTCTCCCTCCTCTTTCCTGGCTAACTCCTCTCTTTCACAGAGTTTCCCCCTGTCTCTTCTTCATCCTGGTTGGCAATGCATGCTGGCTCCTCTGGGTGATACATTCTTTTAGCAGTTCTCATTTCTCCACATTTTCTTCTCTTCATAGAAATGCTCATATAACTTCTCATTCCTGCTCTCTAGAGAGCTGCTCCTTACCAGCAATGAAAACCCACCCCGATGTGACAAATACCATTTTCATCTGCTTGGCAGTGGGTTACATACAGGAAAGAACAGGAAAAGCTGCTCAAGGCACATATTCTACGGATTACTAGGTGAACAAGCAATGATGGAAGAACGAAAGGTAATGCAAATTGGATAAATGCATTCACGGAGAGAGAAGAGACTCAATGATAAATCGTAAATGTAGGTTTTGGGGAGGCAAAAAAAGACCAAGTTCAATAAAGAAGGTAATAAATAGCTTGGCTGTCGTAACTAGCATCTCTTAAGAACACATAAAAACAAAAACATTTCTTAAACTGAGCTTAAATCATAGCAATATTATTTCATTGATCTTTACTTAAATAAAATTTGCATAGAAAGTTCTACCTTAAAAGACCCTGTTTAAGTTAAGTTAAAGAAAAATTTTGTGTGATCTCACTAATAGGTGGAACCTGAAACAAACCAAACTCATGAAAACAGGATAGATTGGTGGTTGGTGGGGGATGGGGGAGGAGGCGGGGTACAAGGAATGGATAAAGGTGACCGAAGGGTACAAAACAACATTTCAAATGCAAAATGAGTAAGTTCTGGGCCCCTAATGCACAGCACACGAGTATAGTTAACAATACTGTGTTGTGTACTTGAAAGTGGCTAAGAGAGTAGGTCTCCAAGGTTCTCCTCACAGACACAGACATGGACACACAGGCAAAGGCAACTATGTGAGGTGATGGAAAACCGGCCGTTTTCCTTATTGCAGTTTCAGGAATCTGCAGGCGATTGCTATCCATTAAAACTATTCTTAATAACTGAAAAATTCTAGCAATAAACAATTTGTAAATTTTAAATTGTGCATCGTCCCTCTTTGTCCCATCCAGAACGTAAATTCTCCCTTTGTCCGGCGTCTCCACGCTGCATGCATGTGCCCCCAGCCCCATTAGTCACCACGTACATAGCCTTCCCCGTCATCAGATCGTCTATGGCAGTGTCACAGTGCTGGGCTGAAGCATTTATTTTACTTAATAATGGCCCCAGAACTCAAGAGTAGTGATGCCAGCAATTCAAATATGCCCAAGAGAAGTTATAACATGCTTTAAGTGAAAAGGTAAAAGTTCTTAACTTTATAAGAACAAGAATCATATGCTAATGTTGCTAAGATGTGTAAGGTAAGAACAAGTTTTCTACCTCTGAAGTTATGAAAGAGAAAAATTCATGCTAGGTTTGCTGTTGCACCTCAAAGTGCAAAAGTTACAGCCACAGTGTGTGGTAAGTGCTTAGTTAAGATGCAAAAACATATTAAGTTTGTGGGTGGAAGACATAAACAGAAAATGTGTTCTGATTGATGGCAGCCGGAAAGCAAGGAGCCTGTGCGAAGGCTTCAGCAAGGGATCCTCTGACATGAGTGACAGCAAGACATCTACTGCCAGTAAGGGAATAGGTTTGGACTGAAAAATACAAAAATTACTGGAGAGAGAGACCGACCACATTCACATATCTTTTATTTCCGTATTGTTATAATTGTTCTATTTTATTATTAGTTATTATTCTTAATCTCTTACTCTAATTTGTAAAGGAAACTTTATCATAGGTACATGAGGGCTGTCCAGAAAAAATCCAGCCATACATGCCTCTAGTTTGCATACTACATGGCTGGATACTTTCCGGACGGCCCTCGTACATGTACAGGAAGAAACATAGCATACGAGTATATAGTGTTTGGTACTACGCGTGGTTTCAAGTATCCACTGGGGGTCTTGGAAGGTATCCCTCGTGGATAAGCAAGGACCACGGTACACCTTAAATTTACACAATGCTACTTGTGAATTGTATCTCAATAAAGCTGAGGTGGGGAAGAAACTTGTTCTCTGGATCATTTTTTCTGTCACTTACGCCTATATTGATTGGTGCCTTCTTTCTGCAGGACCTTGAGTCTGTTCTGAACCACATTACTGTGTAGAAGCCCCAAAGTGGGAGGTAGGAATGATGTTCTGACACATTCTGCCTGTGTCTGCAGGCCTACACTGACTCTAGAATATGTCTGTGTCAAATGGTACCTCACTCCTAGATGCCAGTTTGGACACACTGAAGGAAGAAGGCTTGAAGGGTAAGACGCAGAGACGCAGAGCAGGAGCCCGGCAGTCTCTGAGCTCTGCTCTGGGTGGGAAGACCTCAGACCCTGCCAGACCACCCAGAACTGCAAAGCCCTTCACACCTCACCCCTAACCCAGGTCTGAACTACCAAGCAGGGCAAGGGTCACGCTTCCCAGTCACACCCGCATTCTCCGATTTGCAATATTACCCACAGCCTCTGTGTTGTCATTCAATTCAGACAAAGCCTTTCAACGAGGCCACAGAGGTCATGGAGATGACTTGAAGCTCTGGGGAAGGCTGAGTTTCCCATTTCCTGACTTAACATCTGCCACTCAGTTTGAGGTTCCCTTTCTTCCTCTTAGCTCGAAAAAAGAATTATTGAATAGCCCGGGGCTAAGGGTACTGAAAAATCTCATTACATCTTCTCTGCTATCTCCTTTCAGAAAGCATTTCTAGTCAATATTCTTGCAACAAATCACTTTTAATTTGAAAGTCACACTCCACCATAAAATGTAAACAAATATTAGGAAGCTAGGAAGGGAATTGCTATGCTAAGCATATTGTAAATACAGGAACGGTTTCCGTAATGCAAGAGGAATAAATTATCAATTTATCTTTCATGGCTGTCTCATCTGGTTATAAATGATAGCAGAGCTTTCACTAAATATAGATACTGAAGTTCATTAAACAACTAAACTTTCATCCCAAAACAAAAACAAAACAGTGGAAAACTGGGACTTCTGTCACATCTCAGTAAATATGAATAGGGTACAAATTGGTTTAAATTAAACAAAATCATATTTAAATGCTGCTGGAAAGTTGACTTAAAAAATAAAGGGAACCTAACAAGTTGAATAAAGACAAAAATGACCTTTGACTTTTTTCTACTGTATTGCAATTAGGAACGTAAATACTTAGTTTCTTGTAAATAATTGCTAAGATTCTATGGAGTTTAATTCTGCAAATTATTAAGCTTTGTATGCCACTTACCACAGCCTGTAAAAGAAGAATGAAAGTTAGTGTGTGTGTGTGTGTGTGTGTGTGTGTGTGTGTGTGTGTGTTTGTATTTAGAGAAACCAGTCTGAACGGTAACCCATGAATGAATTTGGGTAAAGGGGGGATCAGTGTCTGACATTTCTGAATATGAGTGTGGATGTGAGTATGTGTTGCTGTATGCATTTAAGTGAGGTGTGAGTATACATAAATAGCAAACACTTTCCGTTGTTATTTTATATACGTGTGTATAGTTTGAACATTTTAAATTAATTTTGCACTATCAGGAAGATGAAAAAAAATTAATATAATGAGTCTGCAAATCCTGCAAACCATTTTAGAATTTAGAAGCTGGAAGAGATCTTAAGAATTTTCTCTTCTTTCCTTTAAATTTACCTATTAGCCAACTGAGATCCAGAGGAAACCAGTGGTTCTTACACTAAAACTCAAGTAGCCACTTCATGATGCAAACTTCATGGTTCAGGTTTCTCCTGGCCTTCTTCTTTTTGAAAATTTCTATTTAGCATTTAACATTTTTAATAAAAAGAAAAGTGCAAAATTAAAACCAAGTGGAATCCATATAAAAGAATCAAATATACACTTGCTGCAATAAGTTACAGATCCTCTGCCCTCAAGTGTGCATGTCAGTGACCAAGCTTTCCTGGAAGCAACAAGACTCAATTAAGAGACACCCACTTTTAATTTACTTCGAACATCTTAAAGACCCTCCATGTGAATATGAAGTAGGAAGGTAGGAAGAACCCTGGAGGAAGGACCTTAATGATAGCTGGATTATCTCAGGTGAGTTGTGACCACCTCGGGTCTCAAGATTTCTTGCCAATAAAATAAAAGGATTGGAGTAGAAAATGCTATGTGAGTAATTTACCCTAGGACTTTATGCAAGTATCAATTACAGTGGAGGAAGAAAACCTGAAAAATCAGACAGGAAAGCGGTCCTTGGTGTCAAGTATGAGGGATGAGGCAAGGCTGTAAACAGGCAGACCACTCAAAAGGGTGTGAAGTGGAAGATGGGAATAGCTTTGGGAGAGGGAACAGCAGTCTTGAGGTTGTATAGCCCTGGCTTCATAGCATGGAGGGCTCCTAACATTCTTACCAATTTTCACAGCCCCCATTGAAACCACTGGCCAATGTAAACTGTAACTGTTTCCTAGTAAAAGTAGAAAACACAGACCTGAGGCTCCACAGATTCACATGTAACATGCTGCTCTGGTCTTTGATCCTTTTAGGTATCAGTTATGTAACATTCCTTATGTGAATTCTTTGTTTTTCCCAATTGGGTTATAAATAAATTACAAATACAGGCAATATTTTATACTGTGCAACTCTCAGGCTACCTAAAAGCTAATTTCATAATAGGCACTTAATTATTTCTTCATAAATTACCAAATAAATGAATAAAATCAAGACTTTTGCAAGATATTTAATCACTCACTCATCTAAATTCCAATCATTCATTTATTGTGCATCTACTATGTGCCAACCGTTGGCTTAGATGCAGAGTATAGAGAAATAACCAGAATAGAAAACTCCCTCTCCCAAGGGTCTCACTCTGTGTGAGGCACACTGTCAAGTAAACGCATCATGATGAGATCATGTGACCAGTGTCATACCTGGAAGCAAAGGGAATGGAAAACAAGAAATGTCCAGTCTCTTTTGGGGAAACCAGATGGGGCTGCCAGGGAGAGCTTCACAGAAGAGGTAGCATTTTTTCCCTCTGAGTTTTGAAGGATAATTAGGAGTTCTCCAGGAGGACAGGGAATGCAAGGGATTGCACAGGGTAGAAGTATGTGATACAACTCATTAAGCATGTCTCCATTCCAAAATTCCTGTGGTTAAAGTGGTGAAGAATGAGAGTGGAAAATAAATAACAGCCAGACGAGGAAGGGTCTTAAATGCCATAATAAGAAGTTAATCATCATCTCACTGCCCTGGATTTTACAGACCAGTAAAATTCAAAGACAGGTTTAAATGACCAAGTTTTTATTTTACTTAATTGAACCACTTTTCCCCTCAAACTTGCATTTGCATATACCAGCCTTTCATAAAGAAAAGGACTTTTTTAATGCCAATAAAAGTAGAAAAGACATAATGACAGAAGAAGTCTTTTAAATGAATATTTTTTCTATGAAAAAAACAATAATTTTCTTGATTTTTCTTTAACTTGGATACGTTGAAACTTTTATCATAGACTAGTGCTTATTTCATGAGCTTGCATCTTAGACCTTAGATGTAGCCAATGAAGAATTAATGAAAAATTTCAAGAAATTTATACAAACCTATTTTTTTTTATAAAAATAACTCTTGCATTCCACTTAGAACATTAGCCATGTGTTCCACAAACATTTTTCCCATTTCAGAGAATTGCCTATTCCATTGCTTTAGTGATGTGGGGACTGGGATGTCAAAGGGGCATTGAGGGTGTGCTGATAGCTACAATGGGGGAAGCAACCCCAAGGGAAATTCTATGTGGCTTCAGGCTCCATATTTGTTGCTAGATTTCCTCATCGAAGCAGAGTAAGCCAATTCAGGAAGTCACATCAGACCCCTCAGACAATACTGTTCTTAAGCATTCTGAAAAGTTTTTAAAAATAAAGCATTTAAAATTTTTAGATTTAGATCCAGGTCATTGTACTTGTAGGTCAACTTGGTTTGTTCATTTATACCCTGTTAATTCCACAGAGGAGCCCAAGTGGTCGTACTTCAAGGGATCTGGTGTTTTTATGATTAATGGTGACATATAACCTCAAATCAAAGAAATGCTAAATGATGGATGAAATTCTAAAGCTTTACAAGTTCAGTCCACTTGGAATTCATGTCAAAATGTAAAGAGGCATATCCCAGACTCATGCTGAAACTGCTAAATTGGGCAGTAAATCTCATGAGAGTTCAGCACATGAAATCTCTGGTATTTCCTGCTTTTAATTTGTCTAGAAATACTTCAAGGATAGCCTTTCTTATCATATTTCAAATATGCCCTTGGAAAATGGAGACACATAGAAGAAATTTGGTTAGTGTTAATAAGTTTATTTCTAATTTGGCTCAAGGTAAGTTGTTAGATTACAATACTAAGACCAATTCATGTATCTCTTAACCAAAGGGAAAATGGAGAACTCCTCACAGATAACAAGAAGCTATTTGGTAAGGCAATAAAAGGTATTCTTTAATTTAAAAAGAATAAAATTAAAAATCCAAAATTATAAACATATAGCAGAAATTCATAGAGATAGAAATGCCCATTGGAAGAACTGAGAAATTACCTCCAAAGTCACCAAGTTTTTTAGATGACGGGTAATTTCTCAGTTCTTCGGCTTACAATGCTTAAAAAAAAAAATTCTTCCCAGCCCCCATTTTCCTTTCTCCACCTGGATACCTAAAATGTCAAAATTCATTGACTTGCAATCCATCCCTGGTGCCCCAAACTGGTATGTGCACATTTTTCTTAGTCCAGTGGTTTATTCCATTGAAAGGAAACATCGGTAATCTGTAAACAGTCAAGGAGAGGAATTAGAAAAGAAATGAATAATATAATTTCCATATCCATGTTTATAATGTGCTTAACTAATTAATAAAACTTGACCCCCATGTTTTTCAAACTCTGTTGAGGTATAACTTGGGATTTGGCAAATATCTACTGTTTTATTCACTATGTCAATGGTGCTAAGACTAACTTTGCTTCCAAATTCTTTCCATCTGCCCTCTCTAATCTTAGAAAAATTTTAAAGTCAAAGTGTGTTCTCTCTATGCAATGATTGTTTTTGAGTCCAAGGGAAATGTTATTTTCCTGTAATCACTGTTCCACTAACTCAATATCTTTTGTACATAAAACAAAAGGCAATGATTATTTTTCTTAATGTTCTTATACTTACCCCAATGATTCTTTGACATTTGAACCTCAGATCAATCAGTTCTATAGGAAGTCATTTACTTGGGTTTTGGGAATATAATGGATCAGATTTTATGGACAGAACTAAGGGACTACTTCCCAGGCTAAAATCTATTTACATAACTTAGTAGTAGTGGTTAAAAAGAATCATTGCTAATCAGATGTGAAATCTCCTATTTTTTTTTCAAGTAATAACACATAACTAATTCAAGAAAACTCTAGATCTAGATTGATTTCCATTTTTCACAAGAACCCACATTCAGAATTTTGTTTTGAGATTGGAGAGGAGAATGGACACACACACAGAGTAGAATTTTTGTCAAGTGTGCTGTAATAGTATACTTTCTATTTATATAATGCAAAATAACGCCTTGTGGCCTGAACTTCATCACCTTTTTCCCCTACTCAGCAAAGATTTTGCCTATAGTTCCTAGTTTGCCCCGCCTTAATTTATATTCAAGAGTGGAGCTTGCTCAGAGCATGATAAATCTTACTTTTATAGCCATCTCAGGTGCTCAGAGAAACTTGTGGAGCACATCAAACTGCTGAGCGCTGCCTTCCAGCACCTTTGTTCTTTAGATTTGAACCATAACATATTATAACAGCTTACTAGAAGCTAGACCTTGTCTCTAGTTAATTTATTAGCTATTCTAAAGAAAACTTATGCCAGCCTGTTATTGGCAAATAGTACATTTCTTCAGAAAATAAAGACCTAGTGGACTTCAGATAGGAGAAGTCTTATGTTTTGTGGGACTCAAAGCTTACACAATTTGGAGGGCCGCTTTTAAGAAAAAGAGTATAAAGGCTCTTGAGCCACTCTTGCTGCTCAAGCCCGCTCCTACCTCTTTGGAGTGTACTTTCTCTTCAATAAACTATCTCTTTGTTTCACCTCAAAAAAAAAAAAGAGTATACAATTAAAAACACAAAATTAGATACTCATTAGAATGAGAGAAGCAATCACAAGAAACTTGGGAAGTCGTGGAGATTTTTTTCTAAGAACTCATGCCAGAAATGCTCCCAGGAAATGCTTCCAGATTGTTATCTGCTTTCTCTTGCACCTCAAACATGACCAGCAGCTCCCCACATTCCCTACGGCTCCTGCCAGTGAGGGGCCCTTTATTTCCTTTCTTATGAAGAAATCTTCAGGAATAATAACAATTGTTTGCAGTTCTTCCTGACTTTTGCAAGCGTTGAATTTGGGGATGGGCCAAACTACTTAAATTGAGAACATTGACCATTGATGCCTCTTCAGAATTTTATAAGAATACTTTGAAGAAAGGATGATAGGAGGGTGCTCCTGACTAGACACTTAGCAATTGCCAAACAGGGAAAACAGAGACAGGTGTGGGCTTTTCTACCAATGTGATAACCATTTTTTATTGCTTATCCAGCTCTTGTGGGCCAACCTTCCTGTTAGAGAGATTCTAAAGTCAGTAATATTTTTATACCTAGTATATAATATGATTTTAACAGGAGAGTCTAGTAGTGACTTTAATAAAAACTGGTCCTGCTATGCAAATATTACCACCAAAAAATCTCAATGACTTTAAAACCTAAAATAAGCCATTCTGCAAGCAAACATGAGGTAGGCGACAAACATGAGACAAAGGGAAAACAAGGGGACAGACAAAGGGATTCTCCTCAACTTGTAACTGACTTATGGCTACTTATTTCTATACAGCATGGAGTTACTATGAAATATGTTTTGCAAAAGACTTATTTCAGAAGATATATCAAGAAGCAGCAACCGTATTTCTGGAAACAAACAAAAAAAAAACAGTTAAAATGAGTATTGGATACAAATTATTGTAGCTTTACAAAAGCAGATTCGATTTTAGAAACACGAATCGTGATTGTCCGTTTGCACATTGGGGAAGATTCAAAATTGATTTTGATAGTCTCAGTTCAGCTTGTGAGAGTCTCTTGGTATCATAGGTGACTATGAATCAAACATGTATCCTTGTGAAACATTTAATTTTCATAGAAAGAAGTATGCTCACCTCTACTGCACACACACACACACACACACTTTTCTTCTTTTGAGTATGTTTGCCTTTTCTTTTATAGACAGACACCTGACCTCATTTCCCTCTTTCTATTGTTTTCTAGACATCTTAGAAACACATCTATGGTCTGGCCATAGAAAGTATATAATACTTCATAGTGTGTACTTTTTGTATTAAATACATTTTTGGTTCTATTTTATATCCTTGTTTTCCCTTTGTCTCATGTTTGTCGCCTACCTCTAATATTTATTATTCTATCAGTTAGGAATTAGGTTTGACAGTAATCATGAGAAACTCCTCAAACGGGTGCTTAAACAAGTAGAGTCTCATTTTGCTCATGTAACAATGAATCTTCCCTTCAGGAAAGGAAACTTTCTTTCCCACAATTGTTGTCTTGCGCTCTCAAAATGGTGATTCCACTCCTGCACCGAACCCTCATTCCAGGAGCAAAAAGAAACACAATGTAAAAAGACATGTACATTACTGCTTATTTTCATTAGCCAGAACTTGATTATAGGACCAACCCTAGCTGGAAAGGACACCAGAAAATAAAATTTACATATAGATATCTAAATAAATATATATCTAAATAAATATATATCTCTATATAAATAAACATATATCTCTATATAAATTAATATATAATATATATTTTGTTGTTATTTGCTGCTGTTATTGCTGTTGTTGGCTCCGTTGCCACCTGGGCAAAATCAAGGTTTGATTGATATAAAGAAGGGGAGAATCACACACAATTAACTTCTGGGCTTTTATGTTATCTTTATAAGCCACTTTAAGTCTCTTGGCCTGAGGAGTCATAATAACAAATTAAATACATCAGATTACAATAGGCTATTGCAGAAGGTTCTCAGGTAGGTTCGAATATGATGTAATTACAACTCAGGCATCTGAGGTATAATTCCTAACTAACTTGACTTCTAATTCAAAATCTCAAAGCTGTTTCATTGCTAGAATTTGGGGGACTCCAGAAAAAAAGATGTATAGAAGGTTTCTATTCTTAGTTAACTGCCAAAGAAATAGATCCGATTCATTATTCATGTTGAGCATCTGCCTTATGCCAGACACTGTGCTGGGTTCTGAGAATTTGAAAATTAGCAACTTTCTGTCAGTTCCTAGCCCCAAGATGCAGAGTTAAGTAGCAAACCCACAATTGTGACAGGTTTTGATATGTGATATGGTAGGTGCATGAACATGGCTCTGTGGGAGCACAGAGGAGAGGCCGTGACCTGCCTGGGGTGGGAAGGGTGGGGAGACGTTCTGGAGGAAGTCACACTTGACCTTGAGGATAATTTGAATTAGCACAGAGATGTGGTGAAGAGGGGATTCCCAGGCTGAAGTGGAGAAATCGCAACCTCTGAAATACACATGAAGTAGCGAAGCAAGGGGTGATATTAAAGTTTCAGACTCCAAAAGGTATGTGCCGCAGGAAGTTGGATTTTACACCGTAGACAATAGGGGAAGTGGCAAAGGTTTTTTCTTCTATGGGAAAAAATTCATATCCATATATTTGAATATTAAAAATGCTACTCTGGATTGGAGACAGGAAGAAGGGTTGGGAGGCTGTTGCAGTGGTCCAAGTAAGAGTAACTAAGGCTGAAGTAGGGCAGTGTCTCTGGGGATGGAGAGGATGAGACAGATTTGAAAGCTGTTACGTTTGTAGACTTGTCAGGACTTAGGGACTAAGCACATGAAGCAGGTCAGTGCTACTAGGAGTTTAGAGCAACGCCAACTCCAGGTTTGTGAATTTCTAAACTCAGCACCTTGGTCAATGGTTGATATCATTTACTGAGAAAGAGAATACGGGGTAAAGAGCTGGAGCCAGGGGGTGAGGGGGGATGTGGACATCTCAGAAGAGGCGTATTATAAAGGAAAGAGGTAATATTCATGTTTTTATATGTTGGAAACAGCTTTGGAAAACCCATGTGGAGCTGCCCAAAGGTAGTTGTAATTCCATTTCCTTTTGATATCTCCAGAAAATTCCTACAGCAACTGTCCCCTTTCCCATCCTTACTTCCAATCTCACCTTTTCTGTGGGCTCGTACCCTGTCGCCTGGAGCCACATTCTCTGCATGGTTCCCATCCCGATCTCTAGCGTCACCTCAACCACGGCCCACTTCCTCTGTGCTCCAGCCCCATTGACTTCTGGTTGGTTCTGGTATGTGCCATGCCCTCTCCTGCCGCAGGGCCTTTTCATAGGTTTTACACTACACTTGAGTGCTCTCCTCACTGTGGTTCCTTTCCCCTTGCCAACTCTTATTCCTCCCTCCTCAAACTCTTGGCAATCCTGTTTTATATTCCCAGAGCACTCGATACATCATGGTGTATTTTCTTACTTGCTTAGAATTATTTGTTTAATGTCTGTTATTCTTGATGGACTTGCACCACGAAGTCAAGAGCCCTGCTTTGCATAGACATTAGCTAAACCACTCAGTAGACATTTATTGATTAACTGATGATGCACAAGTCTTTCCCATCTTAATATAGGAAAATAACTTCTACCCAACCCTACATTCATCTCTAGCCTCTTCCAGATTTTTCTCCTTTGTTTATTACCAAACACCTTCAAAATGTTCTAGGGGTTGCTCCACGAGCATTGGGGAATCCTGCAGATTGAGAGCGAGGCAGAGACGGCAAGCATAGACCTGGCAAAGGAAGTATGATAGACACCCAAACACTCCCTTAAACCCCGAGTGTTCTACAGTCACTATTTTCATACCATCTACCAGTTGTCCTTCAACCCACGACAATCTGACTTCGTATCTCTGTCCTTTCTCTGAATCCTTTGGGGCAAATGTACCTGATGAACTTACCACTGTTAAATCTAACAGTTGAATTTCAACTATTAACTTGATTCCTCTGCAGCATTTCACACCATTCCTTTGCTGGCTTCTCTGACTCCACCTCTTCCTGGATGTGTCCCTCTCTGACATTCTTTTCTCTGGTCTTTCACTGTCTCTGTGACTTTGACTGTCTAATAAATGCCAGCTTCTCTCCTCACTTCCCTTAGCTTCTCACTGTACGCCGGAGTCATTTAATTCATGCCCAGCACTGGGTTCTCACCTGGGTGAGGTCGGGGATGAGGTGGAAAAGATCCAGCTTTCAGGGAGTTAAGTTAATAGGGTGGAGGCTTAGGAGTTTGCCTTGGGTGGCTGAACTCTTTAGTGGGGAAGACGGAAGGTTTTCTCCTGTCACGGAGTGTGGCAAACGTGGAGTAATGAGGGGAGGGGTAAAAATGTGGAGTTGAGATGGACAAGAGCTGGAGAAGCAGCGCCCAGACGTGTGTCCTGCCTTGTGAAGTATGATTCAATCGCTGAGGAATGGCTCAGTTCGGAAGTGACAAAGGCTGGATCCACCGAAGACGGGAGGACTGTGTGCTAGGTTTTGTGGTAAAACAAGGGGCACAGGGAATCGATGGTGCTGGGAGAGGATGGGTGAGGATATCAAATACAGAGCATTAGATGCAAAGGTAGAAAGAGGAATTAGAAAGGCACCAGGAAACTGGGAGAAAATTTTTGATGAAAGCATGTCAAACTCCTATCAACCTGAAGGCTGCTCTTAAGGGTTTATCTCCATGAATAAAGACAAAGGAAAAGGCAACCAACTCTCTTCTTTTTCTGACTTTAGCTTACTGTCTCTTTTTTTCATGCCTGTCCTCCTTGTACACCAGAATCATAAGAACAATGACACCCTGACCACTGGCTTTGGAGTCATGCCGGTCTGGCTCCCCTGCTCCCCATGTGACCTGGACAGGTTCTTTAACCTTTTTAAGCCCAAATCTACCCAACTAGAAAAAGAAGATAATAATAGTTGTTCAGTCACAAGGTTAATGAGAGACTATAGTAAATCCACGTGCAAAGCTCATCAAGGTAACTGGTACATAGTAAATGCTTATTAAAAGTTAACTCATTATTACAAACACTTGTGGAAATTAATCTTTGCTAATGATTACCCACTGAACATGAATATTTGTCAACAAGTTGTAGATTCCAATGGGAATTTTCTGCCCTGGGAAGCTATCGTTTGCTGAATTAGCAGAACATTTGAATTGGTGGTGACTCATTGCTCCAGTCTTGGTCTGACTCTGTAATGCCCAACTGGGCTTTTATTTCAACCTGGGACTGCAGAAGGCTTGAGATTCACAAACTAGTAGCGAGACAGGCAACTGTAATCTGAAAGTATACTTCCTTGTCTAGGGGTGACAATGGACACTCCTCATTTGTCAAATTAATGTCCCTGGCCTCCTCGCATCACTTCACTGGGACTTAAATTGGAGTTTTGGATGGATGAGAATTTTCTTGAGCAAACTGTTTTTGTCGATCACTGGAACCATGCAATTTCTGAATTTGCCAGATCAGCATGGCACTGTCCCCAGTTGTCATTCTTCATGACCCTGTGAGCAGGAAGGCAGTGGTTTGGAAGTCAGGCAGGGCTAGTGTCTGACTTTGGCGATGCCACTTACTGGCTTGTGATTTCAAGCACTTTATACAATCCCGGTATTCCTTGGGGTATTCCCCTGTAAAGTGGGGTGATAATGAGAGTGCCTGCTTTACAGACTTCCGGTGACGAAATACACACAATTCCTGATACATAGTACTCAAAAAATATTGGCGATTACTAATGATTTTTTTCCATCCATCTCATTCGGGTTGCTTTATCCAGCCAACTGAAAGAGCTGTTGAAAAAATAAATGCTAGTGAAGTTCCACGATGAATCTTACCCCAAAATAAGTGTGGCCGTCCATGTCAGCCCTCTTGCTGAAGACTTCAGTAGCTGCACGTGAATTATCAAAACGGAATTTCTACTACAACAGTGTAGGAATAACATGGGAAAGTGTGACTCTGCGGTTTCCGTGGATCAGGCAGTGCTGTTTCCGTAAGTGGGTTCAGGAGTCTTCGTTGGGGTTGTTCTTGCTGCTGCTGCCGTGATGTGTCGATGTTGTTGTTGATCTTCCGTGTCTGAGCCTCCAGCTTTAGGAAGACAGTACGAGAATCGTGAGGCTGGGTGGGAATTCAGAGAACAAGCCAATTCTGTCTCTACAGTGGGGGACAATGGCTCCTTTTTTGGTCATTTCCGTCTCAGCTGACCGGGACTGTGGAAGACAACGTTGACTGATAAGCCCTCCAACACTGAGCCGTCCCTTTTGGAGCAGAGTGACAGGTTTGCAGTCCATCTTCCCAGCCTGGACCTGGGAACCGATCCAACTTTAAAATATGAAAAGGATGTTCACAAGCATCAGCCCTTGCTGCTTAACAACTCTCAAGGACGGGCTCTTCGACTTTGTAATGAACTAGTCTCTGTTCTTGGGGATTAAACGTCTTTCCTTGTTCTTTCTTCAAGCAGAGACGGAGGGCAGAGGTATGGGTGGACATGACAGACAGTGTGCAGGGATCGCATATCACAATCACAGCCAATCTCCCACATTTTGTACTCGTAGAAGTTTTCAAGTCATAGTGCATTTTTCCAAAACGCCATTCTCTTGGCTTCTTAAGAGTTATTTTAAAAATCAATAATGTTATATGCATCAACTCTAAAAGTACTCTTTTTTGAAACATTGCTTGCAAAATGTATTCATCATAACTGGAGAAGTGGTCACTTCCAAAAAAAAATAAAGAGAGAGACAAAGAGCTGTGGATCCCACCTGACCGGAGTCCAGGTACTGTTCTGAAAGGCAAACTTAACTTTTTGATGTATCTAAATAAGTGCTTAACGTCGCTGCATGTAGATTTATAGTTAGTATTTCATGCATCAAATCATATTTGATTGAAACTGTAAAAAATAAGTTATTCAGGAATCTGTTATTATCTCAGCTAAGTAAAATATTTATGTTGGCTGGTTTCTGGAGGGCACAAAGTTTTTACTGAGGCTGCCCCCTGGTTCTTCAATGTCAGTTGTACTCGTAAGTGAGGCTACTCAACAGAGACCAAAGTTCTATTCATGATGCACATTTAATCCTATGGATTTAATTTCACATTTGCATTGGCTTGCTATACCTAAGCAGCAGAAATTCACCAAAAAATTTATCAACTTAGACTCAAACAAACAAACAAACAAATAAAAAACAAAAAAAACACTTCAGCTCATAAACTAATATTTGGGCAAGTCTAGGCTGTGCTTTCCTAAGCACAGGGTATGGGAATCTTTTCACCAACAACACAAAGCTCCATCATTCTTATGACAAAAGTCAGGAAAATTCTGGACTCAAAACATGGAGAAAAACAATCTACCCCTGAGTTCAGAACACTTCCCTTCTACTCCCCTCTTCTGAAATAGTAAGTTCAGTCTGGTAGCACTCATTAAGAGAGCAAAGCCTCCCAAGGTTAAGATGGAACATCTGCCTAAGTACTAATGAGCCGTCATTTGTCCTGTTCTTCCTGTATAAATCATGGAGTTTTTTTGGAAACCTTCAGGTGAGGCTGACAGTTGAAAGCAGATTTCATAGTCTCCCTCCAGAAAACTCACTGGAGTTTGTAACGAATTTGAATGTACCAGGGATTCTTCTTTGGATCTAAACAAAATCCTTTGAGCAACCATTTAAACCATTTGCAACACTCATAAGTCACGCTAATAACCCTGGAGATACATGACCCACATGTGCCTTAGGCCATACCTCACCTTTGCTTTTTTCTCTTAAGGTCAATTTAGGTTGGGAAATAAGTCCTATTGCTTCCAATTCTAGCAGGAGAGCATGATAGGTAGGCCAGAAAGTGGAGACAACATCTTTGGTCAGAGTACAGTGGTTTGCACCTCCAAGAGACATGCTTACCATTTAGAAATGTTTTTGCAAAAAAAAAAAACAAAAAACAAAAAATTACAAGAAAAAAATTTAAAGGTACATATGTACATACTTTTTAATGTTTCCAGATAAATGATTTTTACTTTCTTGTGTTGTCATCCAACACTGGTCATACGTGTGGCAGATTGTTGTATTCAGAAGTGGTTGCAACAGTATCTTCCAGTCCAGCTGCTCTGCTGCACGTGTCCTTGCTGCTTCCTCATTTAGCGGTAAAATGTCACTGCCTGCTCTGAGTCTGGGCTGGCCATGATTCAAGTGACTCACTGGTATCAATAGAAGGAGGCAGAAGTGGTGCTACAAGAGTTCTACAGCTGGACCAGAAAAGGTCATGCAGTGTCCACCTGGTTCTCATGGAACATTCATCCTCCAGATGCTCCCGCAGGGAGTGCCGCCTCTTACGACCCAACCACCGTGCTGGGCCAAGTCCAAGCTACACAGCAAGACTATGCATAGCACCTGCAGTCCCTAGTCCTTGCTGAGCCCACCCTTTGAGTCCTCTCAGCCAAGATGCCAGGAATCTGAGAGCAGTTTCCAGATGGTTCCAGGCCAAGGTGATACAGTCACTCCCAGCCATTCAAGTTTCCAAACAAAACCCAGACACTGCTCCACAAGACACCCCGACCTTGCCCTGCCTAATTCCCAACCAGAAGACTCTGTGGGCATACTGAAATGACTGCTGTTTTGTGTTTTTAAGATATTTGCGAGTCAGCAATAGGTAACTGGAAGGAAATGCATGCACGTTTTTCTTAGCTATAATCTATAGGAGAGGTATGATTTTATAACCTGCACTTTTTTTTTCCACTCAGGCTTTTATTGATCACCATTATGCCTGTTAATCTAAAGGGTAAGTTAAATAATAAGGAAATAGTCCATATGTTGACCTGGATATATAGACATATCAGCCAATCGAGAGACAACTACTTATTTGTTCTAAGCCTTAATTTCCCCACCTACCATAATACTTACCTATAGGAGTTATTGTGAAGATTAAATAAAGTGTCACCTAACAATAAGTGACATGATGCCTAACACGTAACACATTTTTGGAAATGTTTGTTTTTTCCCATGTAGGCTTCACATCTATAACTTTGTGTTGGCTTCATTCTTTCTTTAAAAATACAAAGATAAAAGAAATACAAAGATATATTTCCAACTTTGAGTCATTCAGCAGAATGCCTTCAGAATAAAAACTTCTAGTATTTCCTTAAATGAGAATCTCAACTCTTTTCCCCCATGTAAGTTGAGAATGTATCATTCTACATTATATATGTGTTTTTTATTTCCCTCAAGTGCTAGCATTTGAAAGGGTTTAGAATGCTGTCTGGTATCTGGTGAGTGATACAGTGTTTAGCTATTGCTATTATTACTTTCCATTTATTTCTATTAAGCTGCATTCTCAGTTTCTGACTAGTTTCAACTTTAACAAAGCATGTTTGAAGCTGGAGTTTCCAAGCAAGAATGTTTCCATAGGTAAAACCACACCATCCAGTCTTTCAAAGTCCTGGCCTTCATTCTCCTTATAAAATATGAAACTAGGTGGCCCATCCCTTGGCTCCAAGCCCTGATTGATGGACCACTTGTCTCTTAGAACCATTGTGATGGTACAGAGGTCTGGGAATGCAACTTGTGCTTTTGATTCTATTTTGTGATCTAGACTATTAATGAAAGTGAAGCACTTTCTAAGTACTGCATAACCCTCAATGGTACTGTCTTTCACATTATCTTCTCAGATGCATTTAAATCATTCAGGAAGGAGAATTCCCCACATTTTCCTCGTGTTCCGAAGGATAAGCCTCCATGATCTTGGATGGTTACATATTCCAATATTTCACATTTAGATAAAAAGCATTATTCTAACCTTTAATTTAAATCCTTCCTGCAACAGATGAAGTTTATTCTCTCCTTATCAAGTCATTCATTACAAAGACAAGATTTCTAAAAGCATCCACCAAGATTTCCTTAAGGACCATTAACTGCCCCACAGTATTTTATCTCTGAGACATGTAAGAGGCTGGTTTTCAAAATGTAAATCATTTTTATGTCCCTCTAAATGGACAATGAACTATTAATAACAATGTTTTAATGTATTCTATGTATCACCTTGATCAGTGACTGTCAAAAGAATTATGTTAGATTAACTCAAAGTTTATCTGATCAAAGTTTTGATGGTGATTAATCCATATCTTTTCTCTGAAAATTTGAAAATCATTTTTAAAATAATGCTTTCCAACATATTTTCCAGATGTGGAAATTACGTTTATGCTTTAACGCCTTCCAGAGTTTTCTTTTAAAACAATGTAATATTACCTTCCTAACACTCTTATTCCTCTCAAATTCTAAAAGTAATAACAAGAGTATATGTAATGACTTCAACAAATTGCTTCAAAATTTAGTCATACAATTTACTTTGAAAATCGTCATCAGTTCAGTCCTTGTGACTGCAAATCTCCCGATTCCCTCTTCTTTGTTGGTTGGTCTGTTCTAATAACCTGAGCTCTGAGGTTAAGTATAAATAAATAAATGTGTGTGTATCAGGGGGGTGATTTTTCTACTATTACCTTTTCCTCGCTTATAGAAATAACATATATATGCCTTGACATTTTTGTCCCTGACTTATTTTTGATGCCCAATATGAAGACAAATTACTACTCCACTTTTGTGTCAGGCTCTTCTGCTCTGTGGGTGCAATAGCCACTGGGGATGTACAACCACAGAGCCAATATGCACATGGCAGTAAACAGGGATTTTCAGGTACAAAGATGGCAAATCCCTTAAAAATTTAGGGACATCAGTAATTGTCATGAAAAAGGCCTGAAAGTCCACTAACAAAAGAACTTATCTTCAAGAAAAATTAGTTAATATAGTAAGCAGAAACTTTGAAATAAATGAATTTAGTGCCCAAGAGATATGAGAGGACAATGCACTGCTTGAAAAAGAAAAAAAAAATACATAAAATTTTCATAAATTAAATACTTCATTGATAATATTAAAATAGCATTTAATTTAAATAGAATATTTACAACTACAGACTATCATCCATCTAGAAGATCAACCTAAAGATTCTTTCACAGTGCAGCTTAAAGAACAAAGCTGTGAGAAGTATGAGAGCTTTGTGAGAGACATAAATGATAGACTCAGAAGTTCAATATCTATCTAATAGTGGATTCAGGAAAAGAACAGAGAAGATGAAGAGCAGGTGGAGCAAGTAATCAATAAAATAATCAAATAAACTTTTAGCTCAAGAAAGACATGGTTTCTCTGATTTAAGGAATCACTGAGAGCTAAGCAGAAGAATTACAGAAACATAACAGCTAGAAACATCATAGTGATATTTCAAAGCTACAGAAAAATCCTCAAAGTTTTTAGAAAGAAGAATCATATAAAAAAGTACAATCAAATTGGTAGCAGATTTCTTATTGTGAATACCAAGTGTGAGAGGACAATGGAGAGGTTTATCAAAGTTCTCAGGAAGATAATATTTGGGAGAATTAAGTTATACTAATATTTTCCATTGATGAAATGCAAAATCAATCAAGCAACTTTGCACAGCAAACAAGGAAGCTTTAACTATGTAACAAAATGATAGAACTATTAAGAGAAATTGATAAACATTTTATAATGATCAGAGATTCTAGCATAGCTCTCTCAAAATTCGAAGTATCAGTAGACTATGCATCAAAAAACACAATAAACAAAATACAAAGGCAACATACAGCATGGGGAAAAGTATTTGCAGATCACATATTAGATAAGGGGTTAATATCCATAATATAATAAAGAGCTCCTACAACTCAACAATAAAAATCAAATAGTCCAATTTAAAAATAGACAAAAGATATTTCTCCAAGGAAGATAAACAAATGTCCAACAAGTGAATTAAAAGATGCTCAACTTCACTAATCATTAGGGAAATGCAAATTAAAACCGCAACAAGATATCACCTCATACCTATTAAGATGACTGCTATAAAAACAAAACAAAACAGAAAATAACAATTGTTGATGAGGCTATAGAGGCATTAGGATACTATTAGTGGAAATGTAAAATTGCACAGCTGCTATGGAAAACCATATAACAGCTCCTCAAAAAATTAAAAATAAGATTACTATATAATTTTACAATCTACTTTCTGAGTATATTTCCAAAATTATTGAAAGCAGGATCTCAAAGACATAGTTGTACTCCTATGTTCATAACAGCATAACAGCACTACTAAAAACTGCCAAGAGAGAGGTAGAGGTAAGTCAAATGCCTATCAAAGGATAAATGGATAAGCAAAGTGTGGTCTACATGTACAATAGAATATTACTCAGCCTTAAAAAGGAAGGAAATTCTGACATATGCTACAACGTGGATATACCTGGAAGACGTTATGCTAAGTGACATAAGCCAGACACAAAAGGATGGACATTATAAGATTCCACTTTTGTGAGGTACTAGAGACATGGAGATGAGAGGGTACCGGGGGCTGAAGAAGAGGAGAATGGAGAGTTAGTGTAGAAGAGATGTGGATTTTTCAATTTGGGATGAAGGAAAAGTTCTGGAGATGGATAGGGGCAATGGCTGCACAACAGTGTGAATGTACTTAATACCACAGAATTGTATCCTTTCAAATGATTCAAAGGGTAGATTTTGTTACGTGTATTTTACCAGAATAAAAATAAATAAATTTTAAAGAGGAAAAAAAACCCACAGATACAGTTGGGAGCATCTAGAAATAGAAAAGATTTCCTCGTTCCCCAGGACATAGTTCCTTTCCCCCCTGGAATTTTAGGTGGGGACACCTCACAGCATTTCTTCCTCAGTGCATGCCCCCACAGTGGAGTGGAAATAACATGGAAAACCAAAGCAGAGAAAAGCCTAAAATAGTGTCTCCCCTAGTCCTGTGTGAGAAGTGGAAGTTCCAAAGGGCCTTCTCACTGGGCACCATATTTTAAGTTCTTGCATAGCAATTATAATTATCTATTACTTTCCCACTTTATCTATTTGTGTGTTTGTTATCTAGCTCTTCCCACAAACTCTAATCATCCTGGGAGCAGGCAGTTCACTATCTCCAGTGTTTAAAACAGTGCTGGCCCTGAATATGGGTGGGCTCCATGAATATTGTTGGGTAAATAAATATGTTGAAAATATATCTTTGTGGATATATACAAGTATTTCTATAAAACAGATTGCTGGAAAGGTAACTGTTAGGTCAAAGGGGTATGCATGGTTCATTTTGATAGATATTAGGATGGTCAGTATGTCCAGATTGTTGAATGTGGTTGAAGTGGGCATTGTATCTGAGAGATCAGTGTGTTTGGGTTCATCCATGCATTTCCAGATGGTTCCAATGTGCAACAAGATGAAGAATTACTGTTTTATACCACCTTCTATGTTGTTCTGGCTACAAAATACATTAGGGTTCAGCTGGATTTGTTTTCCCCATAATTGCTCTGACCAATTCACCCACAATTATCTACTCCAGTGATTCATGAAACCCAGTCTTTTATTTATAAATATTGACAATGGCATGTAAGACATAGGGAATGATTGCTTGCAAGAACTGTGTGGTTATCTAATGTTTAATTATTTAATCTTGAAATAAAGGTCATAATTGGTACAATGTATAATGTTAAACACATGTCACCCATTCTGGCCTTTAATTCCTCACATAGTTATGTTTATATAAGAACTGTGTTTGCAACCTAGACTGTCACAAAGAAGTGGGCAAAATCTGCTTACATAGTTCAAAAACTGTTATTTAGTTATGGACAAGTTAATGCCTTTGCAAGCATCTTATCTTTGTATTTATTAAGTGCATGACCCCAAAGACCAAAATTTTTAAATGCCTTTGTAGTGAAATATGTGAATTTCACTACATATTGTTATGTGTTATGCTAAAGTTAGTAGAGAAAAAGTGAACCAGATATAAAATGACAAATAGCCACAGAGAATAGGGAGCCAAGATACAATTTATGAAAACTGAAATTTCCTAAACAAGAAAATAGAACCAACAGACAGTAGCAAACATAAAACTAAAATATGAAAAAGTGTTCCTGAGGGAAACTAGTGTGTTCACACACACACACAAATTTTTACTTAAATAAATTCTGGGAAAATGTCTACATGACAAGAAAAAAGCCCTTATAATTTTCAAGAATGCATAACAATATCAAATGATGTACAAAGATAAAAATTAGCTTAGTCTCACAATTATCTTCAACAGCCAAGCTACAACTGTACTGCAGACTTAGAAATTTCAGGTTTGTCATTCATTCATTTAAACAATAAATAGTCCTAGATGTACAAGGGTTTAGAAAATATTTCATGCAGGGACTCCACACAAACACAAATTGCTTGAAGATATACTCTAGCTGGCAAAGAGATTAACAAAATTAATAATTCTAGTATTTAGCCTATAAAATTCACAATGATCAAAAAGTTCGATAAAACAGAGTATTGGCAAGGATGTGATAGGAAAAAGACATTTCTTTTGAGGAGTGTGGATTGGTGCTATCCCTATTAAAGGCAATGGAAATATCTAGCAATGTTTGAAATGCTTATATCCTCTGGTAGCTAGCAAACTATAGTCTGCACAGAGGAGAAGCCATAGGATTGTTGCAGCAAGATCCCAAATATATCTGGGAACACCAATATTTGCACAAAGGGTGGTTTTAAGGGGCAAAACATCTGGTAGGTTGTAGAAACCATGGGAATTTTTTGACAGCTCATATGATGCTGAGAATCTGGGGAGATACAAAATCTCATGCCTGTTGAGGAGAGTAAGAAAACAATAGTGGGCTTGAACAATAACGAGGAACCAGCTTAACTGCAACCTCTCCTCGAAGAGTAGTGACAGTCAAAGGGAGGGACAGGATGAAGCAGGGCTTAAAGCCTACCTTACTCTAGGACTTTATGTTAAATGAGCTAATCATTTCTCCCTCTTTTTTATAAGCTCAGTGAGCTGAGCTTTATCTCACAACAGTCTAAGGCTTCTTAAGTGATACTACATGCCACCCTGTTGGCCAAGCCTAGGCCTTTATACAGTGGAATTAGGGTAAAGTCAGCATTCTATCCCCACTCACCAACAGCCTTCTGAAAACCTTTTCTGATTAAAACCAAGGGGACTTTTTCTGACAAAGTGTACCCCAGATGAGAATAAATTGAGGTAGAGTGAAAGGAACTTCATATTGGGAATTAGCACTGCAAATAAAATTGCTTCTGAATCCCTATCTCATACACAGTGGGAAACCCAATCCCTCTTCCAAGGTCTCTGAAGATCCATAGGTATGAGCATGTGTGTTGATGGAAGAAGATGTTTTCTTTCATTGTTTTTTTTTTAGTACCTTCTGGTTTTAAGTACTTATTGCTGCTGCATTCTTCATCCCCAACGTGTCTTTTCTGCATCATGTCACCTTTCTCTGCCCGACTCTGCCCAATCCCTCCCCTCCCTAAGTGTGCAATAGCAGATTCTACACAGAGCATAGCCACCGTCAGGCACCCCTCTCCCGACAGCCTCCTTTACTTCTGGCTGCATGTGTCTACTAGGGCTTCAGTCCTCTGTTATGCTGCTAGACCTTGATCTCTCAACCTTCCTCTCTCCTCCCCAGCTTATTTACCCTCTCCCTAAAAAAAAAAAAAAAAAGAAAAGAAAAAAATCTTATTTTTTATGAAGAACAGTTTAGCTGTCTCATTGACTCAGTGTTTTCCAGCTATACCCAGAAAGACTTAACAATGATCTCTTAAAGTAACATTTTTGTCTTCCTTGGTACATTTATAAGGTAACTGCCAAACATTGGAAACAGTATAACTGCTTAGACATAGGAACTTATTTAAGCAAATTACTGTCCATCCATATAGTGGAATACCAAGTAATCATTAATATCATGTGTCGTCTTTCATTTCAATATGGCAGACAGCATAACCCAAAGAAAATAATAGTGAAGTACAAAAAAAGAATAAGTGCATAACAGTGGAAGGTGAGCAAGAAGGATCAGGCAGACAAAGCTTTGATAACTCTCTGGAAAACAGTTGACTGGACACTGAAAGGGCAACCTGAGGAGGAGGAGTGATTTTCCTCAGCAACAAAGCCCAGAAGAAGCCCCAAGCTTGGAGACTCCAAACAGGAGGAACAAAAATCTAGATTATCAGTGCAAGGATTACTTACATAGCAACTATACAATTTGGCCCCTCCACAACCCTCTCCTACTTTCTTGCATACACGTACAAAGTTGGCTTCCTGGATAAAACCAAAGGCCTAATGTCTAAAGAAACTCACCAAGAGTCCTGGAAGAGAGCAGAGCCGTTGAGGAACAGAAGTGGTCCAGAACAAAGCCCTCCTCATGGGGCATGAAACAGAACGGAGTCGGTCTACTTACCTGCTTGCTGTCTGATCTTAATAAAACTCTCTAAAAATCACTTTCTGCTCATTCACACTCATTTCTCCATGTATTAGAAAACTGGTTGTTTAAACAGATCGAGACATCTACAAAAGAAATTCAAATCAGTTACCTCTGTGAAGTAAACTTAGCTTCATGTGTTTTGTTTATAAATATGATGAAGAAATAAAATAACTGATCACAAAAGAAAAATGGTGATAATTACTTTAAAAATATTAAAGAATAAGTTGTATATAGAAAACAAGAATACAATGCTAAGAAAAACATGCACCCAATAAGTCTAACAATAAAAATGAATTAAAAAAAAAAGAAAAACATGCAAAAATATTAACGCATTCTTAAAAATTAAAAATGGCATTGCAAAATAAGGAATTCAATAAAGACACTTAAATCTTTATTCTAATCATTTTTCTCTCTTATTAGAGCATGATTTTTACAACCTTTTCTCCCACTTTCTCCCCTTCATTTGTTTTTAGTAATACTTTCTTTGGGCACACATATAGTTCCATAAGAATACATGTCATAGTTTCCAGAGCAAATTTTTATTTTCCATTTTCAACTTTCTATATAGTTGGAAATTTTGTTACCATGTGTTGCTTACAAAAATATTTTTAGATATTGCTGTAAAATTTTTATAAATATTGCTATAGAAAATAATTTTTGTCAAGGAAAAACATAATCACGTTTAATAAGAAAAAATATGTGCATTGAAATAAATTGTATCTTTAATGATGTTTTTTCTCTTGCAAATTTTCTACACTGAAAACTAAAAGTAACAATAAGGAAAATGTCTTCTCAAAAATAACCAAAACTTAAAATTCATCAGGCAGATAATATCAGAAAAATTGAAACATTTTGTAATGGCACAATGCTTCCATGCCTAGCTTCTCAAAGCTCATAGTATACCTTTGAGGATTAGAATTTGACAGCTAGATCCATTTTTATATCAATTTTCTTTTTCACTATTCAGTGTGTTAAATCCTGTATATTCAATGTGTACTGAGAGCTGCTGGACATATGCAAATGTAGAATCCAGAAGCTTCTGCTCTGTTTAAAATCTAAATGGAAAACTTGAAACTAACACACATTCTACTCTTTAATTAATATTGAAGTGTTTTTGTCATGATGTGACTTTCTCATTTTTAATTTGTTCATTTTTGTACAGCAAGATGTATGTCAGCGTTTAGGCCTAGAATTTTGCCAGAGACAAGAGTCAACAGAGATAGTGACATAAAATGCAATCGATTGGTATATAGTTACCTGTTAGCATCACCCACCCGGACACAGAGGATGTATACACCCAAACGGAACTCAAATCACCTTTAGTTGAGGAGCAGGAAATAAATTACTAGGAATGAGATTGCAAAATATTTCAAGCCAAAGAGTAAACTCAAAGGAAGAACATGAAAGAGGGTAGGAGAAAAAAAGAGGTGAATGGTGAGTTAATTAATTCTGTCCTATTAGTTTTGGAGAGACCAATTGGAAGTGGACCCAAAGCATCTGGTAAGGTACTCGAATTAAAATAAACTAAAATGAGGGGGAAAAATGTTTTTCACAAGATACAAACAGCTTTGACTCACTCTCTCCAGCTACCTTTCCAAGTATCACCAATTCTAATAAAAGTTGTTTGTTCCTGCATGGTTAGTTAGATGTCAACAGGGCAGACCATTTCTTGGTCACCTTGAAATAAAATGCCTCCTATATAATAAAGCTTGGTTTTTAAAGCCTCTCACTATCAGCAGCACCAATATGAAGGTTCAGGCTCCAATTTAGATAGTGGGGAAATGATGTAGGGGGGCTGATGAGGAAAGGCAGTAGAATCACCACCAGGGCAGAAGCACCTCAGTCCCAGCAGACAGTGCTATCACAAAACAAGGCCTCTAACAAAGCTCCAGCATTTAACTATGAGAATGGGGAGCCACAAACGTGAATAAAGGGGGAGCTAGGAAGATCTAGAAAGAAAATGGAAAACTAAACATGAGAAATAAAACACATAAAAGAAAGGGAAGGGAAGAAAAACAAAAGAAAGACAAAAAATGGGAGTGGAGGGATGGAAGAAAGAAAAAAGAAGTGGGAGGAGATTAAATCGGGGTGTGCCTGACATTTACAGAAGGGCCCAGGACAGAAAGCAGCACTGCTCACTCTGTCCCACCTTCCCAGAAGTACCTCCCTCAGACCCAGGCAGGCAGCTCCCTGCCCTGGTTCCTGTGCTTTACAGAGCCCTGCACTGGCTCTCCTTCATCCTGTGGGAGCCGAGGAAAAGGGGCCAAGTGCATGTGGTTACTCAGAGCCCACGTCCCCACCTCTAGAACTTATTCAGCAAACTTTATTTATTTTGTTTTAATTTTGTTGTTGTTGTTGTTGTTGTTTTTGTATGTGGGTAGCTCCCTGACTGGGAATCGAACCCAGGCCGCAGCACTGACAGAGCCAGCGACAAAGTCTTAAGCCGCTACACCACCAGGGAACCCCAGAATTCCTTATGCAGATGGCTCCCCGATGCCATGTAGGCTCCCAAGACCTACACAGGCACCTTCCCTGCATCAGCTTCTGGAAGGTGATCTACGCATACACCTCTGATGTTTGCTCTCTGGCCCTGAGGGGCAGCCCAAGAGCCGTCACTTGCAGAGTGGGATTGTAGCTGAGACCTGGACAGGGCCTGGCTTGTCCACATGTGTGTGTCTGAGGTCCTTCAATGTGTTGCGTGGAGCTGGGGAGGGGAAGAAACAGGAACCATAGTCACGGGTAGTGTCTCCCTATCACATTTGACATAAAACCTGTAGGATTCCAAAATTCTAAGTTAAAATCTGATCTTATGGGTTTCTCGAGGTAAGAAAATAAAAATGATTCCAGTTAACATGTTGCTAACTTGATTTGAAATGATTAAATATTTAAATATGTGATATGTGGTTTTCCAGCTACACTCTTGCTACAGGCCTACAAAATCTACTTGTGGGCCATACAATAGGTGTAGGACAGACAGATGACCTATATTTGTATGTAAATAGAGGAGAATTTTTGCACAAAAAAACACTAACATGTGTCTTTAGTACATCTCAATATATATAGCATGGTTAAGCAGATCTACAATAGAACATGATATGGTAAGCACATCTACAATATACTTGGGGACATAAAATAAATGTGACTATTTTTAGTGTTGGAGTAAGATGCTTCCATATGCAGTTACCTGGTTTAGAAAGCTACTAAGTTTACTAAGTATGGCAGATTGTGGTTTCCAGAAATGACCACAATAACAGTTCTTATCCCATGTGCTTTTCTAGAAACCTCCCCATTCCCCCATCAAGAAGTAGAGGCTAAATCTACTAATAGAGTACATCAAAAGCAGCACCACATGATATTTGAGAATAGAACATGAAAGGCAATACAACTTCCTTGTAGCTCTCCCTGGGGACACTCGCTTTTAGAACTCAGCACCACCCTATGAGGAAGCCAAGCACCTAGATGGAGGGGCCAAACAGAAGCAATCCTCCTCACATTCCTAGCTGAAGTCCCAGCCAATGGCCAGCATCCACCACCAGACAAGTTAGTAAGTATATTTTAGAGTATTTCAGCCTCCACACCTCCACTCCAGAGACACTGCACATATCATCGATTCCTGAGCTAAACTATTGTTGTTGTTGTAAGACACTACATTTGGAATGTTTTATTACTCAGCAATAAATAAAGGACACCTAAGTATGAAATAACTTTATTTTAAAACGTGTCATTACATAATACATATCTCATTGTTAAGCATAAGCTCCTTAAGCAAAAATTGAGTTATGTTTCTTTGCACACGTACAACAGGCTTGATTCTATTGGATCATTTTAATCGTTTTTTTTCCGATTTGAATTTTTTTTTATTCATTTTTATTGTTACACTTATTGGGACATTTTAATCTTTATGTGCTGCCAAAAAGGAAGGGAAATGGTGCAGCCACTCTAAAGACCAGTATGGTGGTTCCTCAAAAAATCAAAACTAAAACTACCATATGATCCAGAAATTCTACCTCTGGCTATATAGCTAAAATCATTGAAAGGCTGGTCTAGAAAAATATACATGCATTCCCAGGTTCATAGCAGCATTATTCACAATAGCCAAAAGTCGGAAGCCACCAATGTCCACTGATGGATGAATGAATAAACAAAACGCTGCCGGCTTCCGGTTAAGATGGCGGAGCAGGTAAACACTGTGCTCGCCTCCTCTCATGACCACATCAAAATTACAACTAAGCTACAGAATAGCCATCATTGAGAATCGCCTGAAGTCTAGCTAAACAGAAGTCCTCTAACTGAAGGGCATACAGAAGCAGTCAAGTTGAGACTGGCAGGAGAGGCAGAGACATGGAATAGGCAGGTTCCACGCCCACAGGTGGCCATTAAAAGATGGATGTCTTGTCTGTGGAGTCCTCCCACAACCCTGGAGGAGCAAGCAGTCCCAGCGCAATACCAGGCTCCCCAGCCCAGGGTTCCAGTGCCAAGGAGAAAAATCCCAATAACTTCTGGCTGTGAAAACCAGTAAAGCCTGTGGCTGAGAGAGATAGAGGGCAGCTGGAGTTTTGCACACTTCTCTTCAAGGCCTGTGCAAACACTTACTGATAGACTCAGTTGCTCTGAACTCCAGCACTGGGGAAGCAGCATAAAAGGTGCCAGGGACATACAGGGAGAAATTGAACTGTCTGGCTTCAGGGAGAAGACTGGAGGGGCAGCTGTCTTCCAGATAGAAATGCTGGCAGAAGGCATTGCTTCTTCATTGAGCCCTGCCCTCAACCAGTGTGCAGACACAGGCAGCCACCATATCTGAGTCTCCATCAAATTGGCTAACACAGGTCATCCCACCCTGGTGATTACCTGGGACCCAACTTGCAGGTCAATCCAACCCACTTCCGGTGGTTTTTCCATACAAACAGCCTTTCCTGGCTCATGCTTCAGACTTTCTTAAAATCTCTCAAAGGCTGACAAATCCCAAACAAGAAGCATCTGGCCTCAGCATACCTTGTACCTCTTGTTAATCAGCCTTAAGCCTGGCACTAATGGCAGCTGGCCTCAGTTTGCAGCTTAGCTTCTCCCATTCACCTCCAAGGCCAGCCCAAGTGGCAACAATCTGCAAATAACTTTGTAGCTCATACCAAATGGTCCCGGCAGGGCATAGGTAGAAGCTCACTTTAATGTGCAAAAGATCCCTTCCCAAGAGGCGCCAGTACCAACACAGCTAGTGGCCAACTTCAGACCACACCAGAGCACTACCCAACCACCTCCACAAATGACACACCCAAAGGGCACATGGGGCAGGCACCAGAGCCCTTCTAAAGCCCTTCAATCCCTGCACAACAGCTCCTCCAGTATAGTCATGGACAATCCTCACAACCAATTAGCCTGAGAATCAATCCCTTTCATTGATGTGTAAGCAGAAACCAAGGCTCAACTACAACAGGAGGGCACACACAACCCACATAAGAAACACATCTGGAGCAACTGGTTTAGGTCACAAGGGAGGCTGTGCCACTGGTCCCCACAGGACACCTACTACCTAAGGCCACTCTATGACCAGGAGACCAGGAGACATAGCAACCCTAGCTAATACATAGAAACAAATACAGGGAGGCAGCCAAAATGGTGAGACAGAGAAACATGTCCCAAATGAAAGAATAGAATAAACCTCCAAAAAAGGAAACTAACAAAATGGAGATAAGCAATGTACCAAATGCAGAGTTCAAAACATTGGTTATAAGAATGTTTAATTATCTCAGAGAAAATTCAAAAAAGAGATTAAAAAATGTAAAAAATGGAGCTATACAACATAAAAAAGAACAGTCAGCAATGAAGTTAATTACTGAAATGAAGACTACATTAAAGGAAAGATTAGATGAAGCAGAGGATTGAGTCAGCGATTTAGAAGATAAGGTAGCTGGAAAAATCCATTCAGAACAGCAAAAAGAGAAAAAGAATCCAAAAATATGAGGATAGTTTAAGGAGCCTCTGGGACAACATTAAGGCTACCAACATTCACATCATAAGAGTACCAGAAGGAGAAGAGAGAGAGAAAGGAATTGAAAATCTATTTGAAGAAATAATGACAAAAAAACATTCCTAACCTAGCAAAGAAAAAAGACACAGAAGCCCAGGAAGTGCAGAAAGTCCCAAACAAGGTGAATCAAAAAGGGCCCACACCGAGACACACCATAATGAAAATGCCAAAGATTAAAGGCAAAAGGAGAATCTTAAAAGCAGCAAGAGAAAAGCAGTTACTTAGCTACCAGAGGCTGGGGGAGGGGGAGCGGGAAGGAATGAGGAACAGTCTTTTAAAGACTATAAACAGAGTTTCAGTTTTGCAAGATGACAGTTCTGGGGATTGGTTGCACAACAATGTGAGTGTACTTAATACTAATTGTCTGTGCACTTAAAAATGATGAAGATCATTTTATGCTATGTGCATTTTATCACAATTAAAAAATATTTTTAATCAATTAAGGGCTTGTTTGGCTCCATGTTTCCAGAGTCTATATGATTCATTCTCATATCATATAGACACAGTCAAGATTTGTTATAGAATAAAATTACCAGCATTTTTTTCTCAAATTTGCATAAGCCACATTGCTCATTAAATTTGGTGGTATTGTTGTAGAAGTTAATATTTAGGCCAACTAACTGTTGGCCAAACGAACAGGAAATCTGACATTTATTTCACTGGGTCATTAATAATAATAACGCATTTCATAAACAATATATTGGCGCATGTAACATCTTATTTAAGACTGATGGTTAGGACTCTTGGTCAGTGTTTATTTCTAGCCAAGTGTAATTCTTATAGCAATTATAAATCATTCATATTTAAATTTCAATTTTCAAATATATACAAACTGACTCATATAGTTATATTCTTAGATGTGGCCCATTAATGTTTATGGTAGACAGTTACAGTTCTCAAAAATGGAAAACATGCTTTCTTCATCCTGTACAGCAAATGGTTTAACTTTCTCATTTTATATTGCTGAACAAATTAAAAACATCTGTAACTACTCTAAATTATTAATTTCAAAAAAGAAAATATTTTATCAGTATCTCTTTGGGGAATTGTAATTATAATTTCACAACCTACAATTCAACAGATGAACTACTTTTTTTTTTTATAATAATACTCGAAGCAGAGTTGACGTTTGGGGGAAAAAGTCACAGTAAAAAATCAGTAAATTGTTTGATTTAACATTTTATTTAAAACATTATAATATACTGATTAGAATTTAAAATTCTTCCCAATGCCTTTCATTTGTTTACTTTGGAAGGGAAGGTCACTTGTATGAGAGCCACCTCCTAAATACGAATGTTTTGACCTAAATAAATTGTTGTTGACTTTTGTCTTCTGCCTTAATATTTGTGTATCACAAACTGAAGGAAAAAAAAAAGAATTTCTACTCAACATTCCCCAAGTTATATCTTTCCAGTAGGACTAATGTCAAGTATGTTAAGCAATTTTTTAATAATAACACTTTTTATTGTTTATAATACCATGACCCACATGGTTCATGTCCCAGAGTGGTGTCGTGGTTTAAAATATGCAACCCGTGCAAACAAATGTAATTGCAATTTCAAAATAAATCAGGTCCATTTCTATATTGCCTGAGCAGTATGATCAGGATACATGAGTCCCAGTAATTCTTCTTAAAACTATCTTTTTTTTCCTCTCTTCCCATCTGTCACTGTCACATCTTTTTCTCTACCTTCAGCTTTTTCTACTAGTTTCTATTATTATACTGTTTTCTACTACTTTCAACTTATCTTCCCTCTCCTGGCCCCTCATTATATAAATTGACATTATATATAAATAGGACAATGTACATAAATTGACACTAAATTGTACTCTTTCATCTTCCCACTATTTCCATCTATATCTCTGTTCTCCTATGCTCTGCCTCCAAATCCAAGAGAACTGGCGAGACATCTTTTGAGGACGAAACAAAAATGACTTAGTGAAGCTCAAAATCTCTTTTACAGACAGGTCGTAAGTATGAGAAAAAAACTAAACTCTTCATACCACCAGCAATTTTTAGTCTTTTACACTTAGATAGCTACAAAATTTACTGAGTTTTCAATAAAAATATAAAGCTGCTCAGAAGACTCTCTAAACTTAAAATTCTGAAGCCCCCCTTTATTCCAGACCACAATTTAAAAAGCATCAGCCACAAGAGCCTAATAAATGGAAAGTTCTATTTTTTTTTTTAGTACCTCAGAGAGCTTCAAACATAGACGAAAAGAGGGTTAGTGTAACTGTTTTGCTCTACACTTTTCTGCTTTAGAAAGTTGCAATGATCTGAGTTGAAATTTTGGCCTTAAGGGCCATGAAATTCCCACCCATGACGTGAGTCCCAAGGAACATCTGGGGTCTTTGCGCAATGAGTCTCTAAATCTTCATTTCCCCGTGCGGCACACATGCAGGTTGCACACTATGATTTAATCAGCTGCCTTTAGAAAAACAGGCACTTAGAATTCTAACATACTGGAACCAGTTGTGCTGTTTTGAAAATCACAGCAGGACCAGCTTACACCCTAGGACAGCACTCAGTCAAGAGTACTTTCTGTCACAGTTCTTCTCTTTGTACAAAGTAAACTTTTCCTCGGTCAAAAGGACAGCTATCGACATGAAAGCACGGTCCTCCTGCCTCATGAATCACTAAGTGACTTGGTTCTACATTAGGTCACTGTAGAACACAGACTGTAACAGGAACACATAAAAACTCTGAAAGAAGAGGAGAGAGATGCTGTTCTGGAATATCGTTGCCAAAGTAACATAAACCTTGTGTGTTTTCACAAGGAAATGAGTCACTTGTTTCTGTTGGCCAAAACTCTGTTTTCTTTAATTTCATATTTTAGTTGTCTGATATATGCCGAAATATTCCAGGGTTTCCAGTCTTCAGATGAAGATACCCTGCTAATTAAAAACTCAACCAAGGGTTTGCATGTTGAGTGAACAAAACAGGATAAAAAAAAATAAAATAAAATCCACACTCAAGCAGCCAGCAGCCAGGAGCACACAGGGAAGGCCAGGGTGAGAACATGCAAATGTAATCGGTGCTTCCAGGGGAAGCCCAAGGGGTGGGGGCAAGGGTGGGCTCTGCAGTCTGAGGTAACTCAGAAGAAAACAACTAGAAGTAAAAGGTACTGAACCCAACTTCTTTAAAATATATATATTAATAGTATACTCAGAGAAAGTCAGAAGGTTTGCCTCAAATTATTGGGTTATTTTAATGTTTTTTTTCCTTCTTTTGGATGGCAATGCAAATGTGGGCATGGCTCAGGCTGTCTATGGGATGCAGGGAGGGCTGGGGACTGTGCCATACAAGCAAAACATTTAAGCAAACAACACATATCTGTGAGCCAGGTTCAGCCTATGGGGTGGTAGATCAGGACCACTATTCCAGAGTTCCAAGAAATGCATTATTCTTTACTTGTATTTGAAAACTGACTTTCTTTTACATATATGCACTAATAAAAATGTCAATACCCGTTCAAAACAATTTTTTTATTAATACAACGATGATTACTAAGCATCACAGTACTTGCTTCTAGGACTCACATGCACCGCCTCTTCAGATTCCTCCTTGCCTTTGCTTCCCAAAGAATACTGCTGTTTGGCAGTTCTCTAGCTGTATGTTTTTTCTCCCTGCTTTTCTTGACATCTTTTTAAGTGAGTAGTCAGTACTCTCTGCCTCTAATGCATTAGAGCCTCTTTACCCACAATCCCAAAAGCCTATCTTGAGCTGCCCTCTTTGCTAGAACTGTTGACCACGTCTAATGGACATTTTCAGTTCGTCTTCCCTTTGACTTCCATGCGGTGTTAGCCATTACTGAATGGGGCCACTCCCTGTTTGCACTGTTTTCCTTCGTCAGCTTCCCATTCCACCAAACCATGTTCACTTCCCTTTATCTCTCTGTCCCTTGACGACTCCATATTCAAATTATCCAAGTTGGATCTCTCTTCCTAAGCAGTTCTAGACATTTTTCATTTTATACCCAATGTACCACCACACCTACACAATATTTGAAACATCAAACTCACCTTGTCCTTCTGTAAACTAGCATCTCTTCCCGAATCCATTATTTTCTGTCATTGCCACTGCAAGACAATCTCAAACCCAGGAAACATCTTTGATTGTCTCCTCTCCTTCTTTTCTCCTATACATCTGATCAATTACCACGTCTACTGATTCTTGTGAAGTAATCTATGTTGTATCCACGCCTTCCTTTCCAATCCTACAGCCACACCCTTGTCCAGAATCTTAGTTCTTGCTTCACATCTAATTTATTACAACGGTTTCCTAATTGGTCTCTGCCTGTAGTCTCTCAGTGCTGTCATCCATCCTGCTCATGGCAGCCAGCCATGTTTATTTTAAAACTCCATTGTGCAGAGTTCATCCCTGCTCAAAGCTTCCTTCCAGTGGCATTTCACGCCTGTAAGAAGTTTAGACACAGCAGTCCAGTGTTCAAGTTCTCCATAATTGTGCCTCCTTATATGCACTTTATCTTCACCATCTGTCCCCTGCAGTTCTTCCCTCTAGCCTGACCTTTGCATTGTCTTATTCCCTCCCCTGGCTGCTTCCCAATGCTGAACCACCCACTTCATCCTGGAATGGGGGCTCCTCCCACGTTACTCCTACTCATGATCTTGACCCACTTCATTGACCATGATCTTGCTGGAGCCTTTCCAGATCATACAGGCACCTCCTGCCATATGTCAGCTTGTATCTATTAAATGTTTCATGTGTTTGGATCTTTTCCTCATCAAGAATTCCTAGCCTTCTGAAAACAAGTGTATCTCTGGTTCTAATATACAGTAGTCACAGTGATATAGCTACAGTAGGTTTTCTATAATCATTTCTTGAATAAAGAAGGTAATTATCTTAATAATGTCATTCATAGCTACCAGGTTGTACACTGAGTTGAATATTTTTAATACATTTTAATGAGTGTGTTTTCAAGATTTTCATGACTTCTTTTATAGACATCATTTGTTCATCTTTCATGCATGTCTGAAAGATTTAAGAACATTAATTAAATGTCTAATCGATTTGCATCATAATGAACTTCATCCAAATCCTTATTTAGCATCGATGTTCTTTGTTTCCACAGACACATGTTTTTCTTCTCAGAGATATTTTTTATCCTATATTTATATTGCATATGTTTTACTACTTCCCATTTTTATTTTATTTTTAAATTATAGTTTTTAGAATTCACACAAAAAACAGAAATTTTACCTAGTGTCCAATCTTTTCAATTCTCACTTCTTCCCAAAGGGTAGCCATTTTCTTAACTTCTTATGTACCCTTCCAGGGAATTTTTAAGCATGTGCAAACCAATATAGCTTCTTTTTTCACCTACTTTTCTTCATATTTCTTTTGCATATTCTGCTGCACCTTGCTTCTTCCAATTTACAATGTATCTTCAATTAAAAAATATCTACTACGTTCTTTCAAACAACTGCCTGGCAATCCATAATATGATGTACCATCATTTATTTAACCAGTTCCTCATTGACAAACATTTGTTCTAATCATTAACTATCACTTAAGGTGGTATATACTTGCACATAAACGTTTTTGCATATGTCGAAGTATATGATAAGGATAATTTCTGAAAAATAAAATTTGGGGGTCTAAGGCAAAATGCTTTTGTAATTTGGACAGATACTACCAAATGCCCCTCTCATATAATGAACTATTCTATACTCACACAAATGATGCGTAACAATACCTGTCTCTCCAAAGTCTTATCAATATAGTCACTTATCAGGAGTTCCCCGGTGGTGTAGTGGCTTAAGGCTTCGGCGCTGGCGCCATCAACGTTGTGGCCTGGGTTCGATTCCCACATACAAAAAAAAAAAAAAAAAATAGTCCCTTATCAAACTTTTGAGAGTTTGCCAATTTAATAGGTGAAAAATTAATTAAGGATATTTTAAAATCATCTTTATTGAATTAAAATTTATACAATAAAATTTAAGGGTACATAATATAAAACATTTCTATCACACACACAAATTTCCTCATGCCCCTTCATAGCCAATCACCTACCCCCCAGCCCCAGTTCCTAACCATCACTAATTTGCTCTCAGTCACTACAGTTTCTATCTTTCATGCAACTTCGTATAAACTTCATATGGCATGTACTCTTTTTCTGTATTTCTCTCCCTTAACAAAATGTTTCTGAGTATCATCCATGTTGATGCAGGTATCAATCTTTCATTCCTTTTTGTTACAGTGTAGTATTCCATTGTAGAAATAAACTACTTTCTTTATCTGCTTACCAGTTGATAGACATATTGGTTATCTCCTGGTTGGGGCTATTATTAATAAATCCACCATGAATATGTGAGTGTGTGTGATATGTGTTTTTGTTTCTCGTGGATAAATAACTAGAAGTGGCATATCTGAGTTATATGATCTATATTATTAACATTATAAGAAACTGCCAAATTGTTTTCTAAAATTTTTGTACCATTTTTTACAATTCCCACCAGCAATGTGTGAAAGTTCCATTTGCACCATATCCTTACCAATACAAAATATTGTCAGTTTTAAATTGTAGTCACTTTTATGGGTATGTAATGGTCATTGAGATTTTAATTTGCTTTTTCCTCATGACTAATGATGTTGAACAGTTTTCATGTGCTTATTTGCCATTCATATGTATTCTTTGGTGAAATATTTTGCCCATTTATAATGTTGTTTTCTTAGTATTGAATTTGTTTCCATATATATTCCAGTTAAAGTCTATTATTAAAGATATCTTTTACAAATATTTTCTCCCAGGCTATGACTTGCCTTTCGTTTTCTTAACAGTCTTTTGAAGAGCAAAGAATTCTAATATTTTAATTATAAGACCAATGTAACAATGACCAATATAGCAACTCAATTATAGTTTGTACTTTTGATGTTCTAACAAATCTGTGCTAACCAAGAACACAAAGATTTTCACTTATTTTTTTCCCCAGGAATGTATTAGTTTAGCTTTTGTAACTTTAATGATTCATTTTGAGTTAATTTTTGTGAATGTTGTGAGGGAAAGGTTGAGTTTCATTTTGTTTTTTATGTATAGATATCCATTTGTTTTAGCACTGTTTGTTGAAGACTATACTTTCCCTGTTGAATTACCTTGACATTTTGGTAAAAATTACCAAATTACCATATATGTGAGAATCTATTTCTGGACCCTATTCTGTTGCATTGCTTTATGTGTCTGTCTTCATACCAGTATTGTACTGTCTTAATGACTTCAGCTTTACAGTAAGCCTTAAATTCAAGATGTGTAAGTCCTATGAGCTTGTTATTTTTCAAAATGATCTTGGTTATTCTAGGTCCTGTTTATTTCCATATACATTGTAGAATCACCTCATCAATTTCCTAAATACTGCTGAAGTCATGCTGAAATGATAGACCAGTTTCGGGAAAATTGACAGCAATGTTGAGACTTCTAACCCATAAACATGGCCTGTCTCTTCATTCATTTTAGACCTTCTTTCATTTCTCTCAGCAATATTTTATGTATTTTATTGTACAGAGATGGAATTTTTAAAAACAATCCAAAATATTCTTGTAAATGATATTTTATTTTAATTTCCAGTTGTTCAGTGATAGCACAGAAATATGTATGGTTTTTGTTTGTTGACTTTATACCCTGAGTCTTTGCTAAATCCATTTAATTTTCTAAATAGGTGTCATATTATTTGGGAAAAGACTGAATTCTTTCTCATTTGTATGCTTTTTTTATTTCTATATTGTGCCATAGTTCTCTAGCTAATACTACCAGTACAATTTTGGGGAAAAAGCAATGCAAGTGGACATCTTTGCCTTATTCACAAACTGAAGAGAAAATTTGGTCTTTCATCATTAATTGTGATATAAGGTGCAGCTTTTTTGTAGGTTTCCTATACCATATTGAGGAAGTTCCTTCTTATTCCCAGGTTACTAAAGAGAGTTTTTCATGAATGAATGTTGAATTTGTCAGTTTTTTTTTTTAATGCAGCTCTTGAGATGGTTACATGGTTTTTTGGAGTCTATTGATATGGGGAATTCAGCTGAACTCTACTTGGTCATGATGTACACATATTATCCTTTTACTTGTTAGTTATTATTTACCAAAATTTTGTCAAAAGTTATTTCCTCTATGTTCATGAAGATTACTGATTTATAGTTTACTTGTCTTTTATGGGTTTGGTATCAGTGTAATGTGGGCTCATAAAATTAGTTGGGAAGCATTATTTTCTCATCTATTTTCTGGGAAGAAGTTGCATAAAAAATTTTTTTAATTGAACATTTGGCAATTAATTAGTGAAGTTCTTTGGACCTAGAGTTTTATTTTTGAAAAAGTTTTTAACTACTAATTCAATTCCTTAAAGAGATTTAGGACTATTCATGTTTTCTATGTCTCCTGAAGTGAACTTACCTAATTTGCATATTTCATGTAATTTGTTCATTTTATCTTTATATCAAATTTAATGTCATAAAGTTATTTATAACATTTTATTATCCTTTTAATACTTGTAAAATTTGTTGTGATTTCACCTCTTTAATTCCTGATACTGTGTTTTATCTCTTTTTTCTGATCAATCTGACTAAAAGTTTACCAATATTATTGATCTTTTTTAAAAAAATCTAACTTTTTGTTTCATTAGTTTTCTCTGTCATCTTTGTTTCCTATTTCAGTGACTATGGATTTGTCTTTATTAGTTCATTCCTTCTGTTTATATTAGGTTTAATTTTCTTTTACTGTTTTCTTATGATTTAAGATTGCATCATTAATTTAAGTAAGACTTTTCTGTATTTTTAATATAAGCATTTAATGGTATAATTGTCCTTCTAATAAGCACTACTTTAACTGTACCACACAAATTTTGTTTTATCATGTTTTCACTTTTATTCAGCTTAAATATTTTCTGACTTACCATTGTAATTTCTTCCTTGGACCATGAATTATTTAAAAGTGTGTTGATTCATTTTCACACATTTAAGATTTTCAGATATCTTTTGTGTATAAATTCTTAACTTAATTTTTGTTTGGACAGAAAACATACTTTGTATGATTTCATTCCTCTTATATTTATTTATTAACACTTCTTTTATGGCCCAGAATATGGCCTATCCTGATAAATATTATGTGCTCACTTGAAAATTTGTATTCTTCTGTTATTAGATGGAGTGCTCTATGTCATTAGGTCAAGTTGGTTGATAGTGTTGTTTGAATATTCTATATCATTTCTAATTTTCTGTCTACTTAGTCTATCAATACTGAAAGGGTAATGTTAAAATTCTTACCTATAATTGTGGACTTACCTATTCTTTAAGTCCTATCACTTTTTGCTTCATATATTTTGAAGCACTGTCATTAGCTGCATGCACATTTAGAATTATGTCCTCTTAAAAAACTGACTTGTTTATCATTAAGTAAATGTTCCTCTTTCTCCATTATTGTTCCTTGTTCTAAATTCTACTCTAATATTAATAAAGTGGTTCCAGCATTTTTACTTAATAAGTGTTTGCATAATATTTTTATTTTTTTATATGTTTATTTTTAACCTGCTTTTAGATGTATGGGTTTCTTATAAATGGCATATCATTGGATCCCAAAATTTTATCTAATTGGATCCCAGATTAGATAAAATGCTTCATTTTAATGGGAGCATTTAGACGATGATTAACAATATTTTTCTAATTCTTTTACCCCCATTTCCTATCATTTTTAGGTAAACTTTTTTTGTTATCTCCTTTTTATCCCCACTATTGCTTTATTAAGTATATCTCTGTTTCATTATTTCTATGGTTGCCTTAGGGTTTGCAATTTACAGCTTTAATTTTCAATTTCCCTTTAAATAATATTTACCTTGTGTATGTTTTATCTATGTGGAGTGTAAGAACCTTACAGGAGGAGTATGTTTTCATCTCCTTCCTTCTATTTTTTTTATTTTTTGTCATTTTTTACTGCTATATATGTTATACATCTACATTATTGATATTTTTGCTTGAAATAGATAATAATTTTTAAAGAGATTTTTAAAGTAAGCAAAACATGCCTGTGATATTACCCATATATTTTCCATTTCTAGTGTTTGTCATTTCTTTGCACAGATTCAAGTTTCACTCTAGTATTGTTTACTCTCTTCCTGATTAACTTTTAGAAATGTTTCTTGAAGTACAGATATGCTGATGATGAATTCCTTCACCCTTTGTATGTCTAAATGTCCTTTTTTTACCTTTCATTTTGACTGGTTAAAGAATTCTAGGGTGACAGATTTCTTCTCTTTTAGTACTTTAAAGACATTTCTCTGCTGTTTTCTGGCTTACATAGCATCTGATAAGAATTCTTCTATTTTATCATTTTTATCTTTGTTCCTTGAGCACAATGTGTCTGTATTCTCTGTCTCCTTTTAAGTTTTTTTTCCTGTCAGTCTTTTCAACAATTTGATTATGATGTGCTTTGTTCTGGTTTTTTGTGTGTTCAATCTCCTGGATTTGTCGAGCTTCTTGGATCAATGGGTTTGAGTTCAAATTTGGAAAGTTTTTGATCAGTATTTTTAAAAATAATTTTTCTATCCCCACTTTATTTTATGTATTCTAATTAAATGTATATTAGAGCACATAATAGTGTCCTATAGGTACATTTAATAGTGTCCTATAAGTTACTGGTACTCAATTATTGTTTTCATCTCTTTTGCCTGTGGTCTTCATTTCAAATACTTTCTATTGCTATGTCTTCAAGTTCATTGATCATTTATTCTATAGTTACTAATTTGATATTAATTTCATCCAATACATTTTAATTTTAGTTATTACATTTGCATTCATTTAAAAATATAAAATGTACTTTATACAAGTACCATTTATTTACTTTTGTCTTCCATTTCTTTTCTCATACTGTTTATGTTTTCTTAAACATGTGAAGCATGTTTATAATAGCTGTTTTCACATTTTTATCTGCTAGTTCCATCACTTCTGTAGCTGTGTTTTTTCTGGCCATAGATCATATTCTCTGCATTTTTACATGCCTGATAGTTTATTTGGACATTATTTTTATGTGGCTGAATTTCTTGTACTCTTTTAACTAATGTTGCATTTTATTTTTATGCACAATTAAGTAATTTGAAGTTGGGTTGTTTCAAGTTTTGTTTTTAAACTTTTTAAAAATAGGTTCAGATCAGACTGTAGTCTAGGACCAATTTAGCCCTACTTCTTAAGATTCTACTCAATCCCCAAGTATTAGATCTTTCTACTCTGGATGATGTAAACACATTGTTCCCAGTCTTGTGTGAGATCCTGAAATTTGTCTTCCTACTATGTTCACCAGTTTTTAAGCCAGTCACAGCTAGTTCCCTCTCAAGCATGTATAGATAGTTAATCACTGAAGGACTCAAAGGACCCCTACCACTGCATGTCTCCAGAGCCCTTTTCTCTGAGCCAATCCCTCCTTTCCAGTATCTGCCTCACCATTTCTAGCCTTTGGCCTTCCTGAACTTCACTCTCTCTCCTCTTGTTAGTAAGATAGCACAGCTGTGTTGCAGTCCGTCCAGGTACAGTAAGCTAGAGCAATTGTAGGCCTCTTTTTTTGTTTTTTGTTTCCTTTTTCTTTTGGTCAGAGACCGCAGACCTGCGTCACCTATTGTTCAATATCTGAAAACTAGTGCTTCATATATTTTGTCTGGTTTTCTACTCTTATAAGGCAGAAGATTAAATCTGGTCCTATTACTCTGTCTTGGGCAGAATCAGAAGTTCCTATCAGTTTAATATAAATATTACTATGAGTGAGGTTGAGTATCCCTTCTGATGTTTAAGAAGAGGCTTTGTATTTCTGTCTTTGTACATGAGTTTATATCCTTCATCCATTTTTATTGTGGTGCTGTTTTTTTCATCATTTTCAATAACATCATTTAATGTTATTATAGAATCTGCTTCACTGGTTCTTTATACTTCCAGAAGTAGTTTTCCTTATCCATTCATATTTCAATGGCCCTTCCTAAAATAATCTTTAATGCTGTTCTACTGGTGTTTTAAAGATTCTTTGTTTCATTTTTATATTTATATATTTCTACATTTGCAGTGCAAAAATAAATTAAACAGATACCTTAAAAGTATTTAGGACACACATATAAATATTCTACAGTAAAAAGGAAGCAAACCAAGCAAAAGACACATTTTATGACTTTAAAGAGCTTATTATTTAGATAGGAAGAGTGAGTATATATATATCTTTAAAGTTAGGTGGAAGGAGACAAAGCCAAAAATTATAAAATGGGCTAAGATTAGTCATGAAATTCTCTTGGAAAAGATTGATTTTGGAAAAAATTTTGAGGAAATTTATACAGTCTAAATATGTTGGGAGAAAGTGGGCAAAGTGAACTTTCCAGTGATAACTAAAAAAAAAAAAAAAACAGAATAGGGGAGAGGAGTGGAACGGGGAGGAAACAAGCCAGAGAGGTGGTCTCCGTGGGGCTCCAGCCTGTAACCAATCAGATTCTACTTTCTATTCGTTCCATTAAAAGGAAGTGGTGGTGTTGAGAAGCAGACGTTCAAATTCACAGAGGCCTGGCGGAGCTGGTTTCGAAGACTTGGTCAGCCCCATAAACAGATGAGAACAAGATTCCCTAATCAACAATTTTTTAATGTTTTCATGGATACTGGTGCAAGTTTAGAGTTATAGTTGTGAGTTCGCTGCTGTCATGTTTAACTTAAGAAACATGAGACTCAGTGATAAATTTAATTGCTATTCCCTATTTTTATAAAATTCTGGTCATTCTTCTTACTATTTATTGATCATTAGGCTTCCCACTGTAGAGTGACTGACCAGTTTATAATTCTCAGCCTCTTACTCAGCATTCCTTTGACCACCTGACCACATGAGCCAGATGCTTTCTCAAAGCAAACCCTGAGACATCTAGGGAGGCCAGTCAAATCAGACTAATGGCTCATGTGCTGGCCCTCCACTACATTTGTAGCAGATGACTCTTAATTCCATTTTTGAACCCCTGTGGCTTGCCTTGTGAGCTTTGTGTGTCTATGCAATGACACACATGCATCTATGCATCTCTCATTTGTGTTTTCCTGCATTTAATTTCTTCACCAACTCTATCATCACTGCGTGCCTACTTTTTCCCAGTATTGGCTCAAGCTCCTGAAACCTTATTAGTGGGAAGGAAAATATTGCCTCTTGAGGTGCATAATTCACTTAATAATTGACCAAAGACCTTGAGGTTTTACATAGTTCAAAACTTGGGGTCAATTCAATAGATAAATATGTGTTTGATTAAAAGCATGATGGAAGGGAAATACTGATGGTAGAATAGCAATATTCAAGAGAACTTCTAAATTGACAAGGGAAATTAAAGAATGAAAAGTAACTTGATCAAACTTATAAACACAAGAAGAAATAAGGGCACAACAAATTAAATTGCATTCATTAATTAAAATGGATGAAATAACATCAAGTAAATTATTTGTAACACAGAATGTAACCAGACTGAATTTTCCTATTTAAAGACACTGTTACTTTGCTATAGATATTAAAAAAGAAAAAAAATAAAGAAAAAAGCCTGAGCTACATGTTGTTTATAAGAAACACACTTTCAACAAAATGAAATTTAAAAAAAAAATGGAATTTTTTAAGGGTTAAAAACAAAGAGAGGACAAAATAATATTAGGCATTTACAAATAAAAATAAATAGCAGAGGAAATATCAATATCATATAAGTTACATTTAAAGTTCTGAACATTAAATAGGATAAAGAGGGATTATGATGATAAAATTCACAAGGCATAAGATAAAAATCGTTTCTCTGAAGGAAGATAGCATTCATGGATCTGTATGCTCAAAAGAGCATGTAAATGACAAAAATTAAGAAAAGTAAATGATAAATACGATATAGAGGAAAATTTTAAAATACCTGTTCAGAAGTAGGCTGAAAAATAAGAATAAGAAGAAATAAGTAAGAAAAAAGGGATTAAGTGATATAATAAATGAACTCATAATAATACATGTAGAACCACTTCAAAGAGATGTGTTTTTTCTTCCTTATGCCCATCAAAATCAGTTATGTCATGACCACAAAAAATGTCTTCAGCAAAAATTTTATTTTATTTATTTATTTTTTTCCATTGGAAATTCTTTTTTTTTTTAATTCATTTTTATTGATAGACTTTTTGGGCTGACATCCATTAGCAAGAATTACATAGGTTTCAAGCATACAATTCCACAGTGCATTGTCTACTTGTATAATAAGTTCACCACCCAGTGTGAGTTCTCTTTCCATCACCTTATATTTAGCTTCCCCCCCTCCTCTCCCACCCCCTCCCCTTTCTCCCCTCCCTAACCCACTCATCCCCATATAAACATTAAACTATTGATTGTGTCCATGGGTTATTTGTTTCTTCATTTCTTTTTTCTTTGCTTTCAGTTTTATATTCCGCATATGAGTGAAGTCATACAGTTCCTTGTTTTTTCTGTCTGGCTTATCTCACTAAGCATGATGATCTCCAGGTCCATCCACTTTGTCACAAATGGCAATATTTCATCTTTTCTTACAGCTGAGTAATATTCCATTGTGTATATGTACCACAGCTTCTTTATCCAGTCGTCTATCACAGGGCACTTTGGTTGTTTCCATGTTTTGGCCACTGTGAACAGCTTCAGCAAAAATTTTAAAGTAGAGATTTTATAGGCTACGTTCTATAGTTATAATCTAATAAAATTAGAATAAATAATAGAAATACCCAAGCAATTCTACCTACTTGGAAATTAAGACTCATATAACTAACTAACCTTTGGAAATAAAAGCAGCTACTAAAAAGAGTATGAAGTAGCAGAAGCCCACATATCACATGTGCACAGCCCTCTGCGAGGACGCAAGAAGTCATCCTTCATGCCCATCTGTCATCTTTATGTTTAGCAAAGCAGTTACCCTCTCTCCTCCTATATGCTGGTGTGTGTCTGGGATTGATATTTACTGGCTTATTTATTCACATCTCTGATTTGTTATGTTAAAAGTAAACCAGTAATTCAAGAACAAATTAAACTGCCCAACTTGTAAAAAACATATACACAAAAATAAATAAATAAAACAAAAAACCATATACAGCATGTGGTTAATTTTGGTATTTTCAAATAGGTGGTTAATACGGAATACATTGTTATTCACATACATTCACGTGAGAGTGAATAATGCAAAGCACTTAGGATAGGATACAAAGCAACGTGTCACACATCCAGTGTTAGCTACTCCTGTTTTAACACGTGAGCTCCTACTGCTCAGCTCAGTAGGAAGTCCTGCCTCCTTCTCCCCCGCCGGGCCACAGGACTCATCTCGGGGCGTTCTTGAAAATCTCCCACAGTGTTTCTTCCGCTCCACGGGGTTAGTTCCCATTACTCTCTATTGGTTTCTGGAGCTGGAACTTGGACATCTCTCCCTGGAGCTGGAAATATGATAGAGAACTTCTAAAAGCAGTTAGAGCTTTCCGTGGACTCCATCTTTCTGAGGTGCCTGCTTCTTTCCCCTGTGCTCTCGAGGAAAAACGTACCTGGCTCTTCTTTCCAGCTTTCTGATAAATTAGCAGGAATGGGAATGTATTGTCTTCCGTTTCTCAGAGGTTCTAATATCTGTTTCAGAGTCCTCAAACATGTGGGCCTCAAGGAAGTTACATTCTAATAGGAGAGAGAGAAAATAAACAAGTAAACCAATAATGATGTAACAGGTAGTGATAAGGGCTACAGAAAACAAAAAGCAGGATATATCCAGCCAGCAAAACAGTAGTCTGATAAACAGTAATGCAGAATTTAATATGGGGAATTAGTTGCAATGATGTCAGAAATGCTGGAAGAGCGACAGATGACAATGAGGCAACCCAGCGATTGGCAATAGCTCCTCAGGCTGAAGAAAAAAGGGGAAAAGTGGTATTATTGAAGCCCAAGAGCCCAGGCCACTTTGTAGATGCTGAAACCACAGAGAAGATAGTCATTTCTGGAGATGCCACTCCAAAGACAAAAAAAGGAAGAAATATGCTAAAGTCTGCCCCCCTTCTTTCCTCCTCCCCTCTCACAAAAGACAAATGTCTCTCACTAACCAAACTTAACCTGAAGCCAATTGGCAAAAGAGGCTGGGAGACGTAATTTGCAAAGATTAGTCTCTGCTGAACCCAAAGAGTAGAGGGAGGAGGGGAACGGGTCTGAGGAGACACAGACAAACTCAGCTCACTGAAAGGATTCAGAGTGACAGATGATGGGTGGCAACTATTTTAGAGAGGGTGGTTAGAGATTTCCTTGAGGAGGTGACATTTGAGCAGGTACCTGAATGAAGTAAGGATTAAGTACCTGAAGATCTGGGGAAACAATGTGCAGGCAGAGGGAACAGCAGATATAAAGACTCTGAGAAGGACACGCGGGGCACAGGCAAACAGCGGCAAGGAGGCGAGGGCGGGTGGAGCACAGTGAGCAAAGGTAAACCCATCGAAGAGGGTTTAGAGAGAAGAGGCCAGAGCATGCTGGGCCTTCCAGGCCATGATCTGGAACTTGGAGTTGGTGCCAAATGTGATGGGAAACCATGGGAATGTTTGAGTAGTAGAATGATGCAAACTGATCAACACTTTTTGAAAGGTTCTGTTCACCTTGAAAATGCAAATGACCTCAGAGGCTGATCATGCATATGTCCCTACAAATCTCAGCTGTGGTTTTGCCTCTCTTCCTACCCTCTGGCGCAAAGCATCCCACAGGATCATCTGGGACTTGCAAATCCTGGTACAAGACGATTACACTTCGAGCATAGTGTTATTGTTTCCAGAGCAGCCCTATCACCATTGTCTTTTCAAATCATTCAGATGGAAGCAAGCTTAAGGAGACAGGGCCTGAACTGCCTGGGTTGTGTCGGTGTTCAGACTCTCTGCTAGTTGAGATCAGGAATATGAAAAGGTCAGAACAGCTCTTAGTGAAGAACACAAGCTCTTAAAGCGGGATGCAAGGTCGTTTTCTTCCATATAGGCATTCCAGCTACTAGGATTCATTCTGTTCTCTATAGTAAGCTAGTTAAAGTAAGAATATGAAGTCACAAAATATTGTCATTAACATGATTTTTTTCCAAAACTTAACAATATAAAAACTATCCGTAGTGCCAGATAGAAATAAGCAGCAGGTCAGATTTGACCCATGCGCCTCATTTTGCCAACCCCAGTTCCTAAGTATTGACAAATCCTCCCCACAAAGCTTCCAGCAGTTTATTTAAATAGAAATGGAAAGCCAGAGACCACTAGGGAGTTGAGCAAAGTCTCTAAAGGGAGAGTCATAAGCCAAAGCAAAGAAATAGCAAAACGAAGAACTCACAGGGGACAAAACCAATGCAGGAAGTAAGCAGAAACCCACAGCAAGGCACATTGTTCCTAAAGGGACTCGTGGGATAAAAATGGGGACTGTCACATACAAAGGATCCAGACCAGAATACCATTGTATTACTTAACATTACTACTAGAAACTGCAAAACAATAGAATAATTACTTCAAAATGTTGAACAAAAATTATTTCTGACTTAGAATTAATTCTCTCAATCAAGTATGTAGATAGAACAAGATCATGATCTAAGAAATAGGAAATCCAAATGAAACAATAGAAATCTTCAGAATGATGGCAAAAATAAAAATTTACAAATTTAAAAACCCTGGGCAGCTGTGAAGCAGAACTTAAAAGTCACCAGAATATACTAGAACATGAAGAGATATTAATACTAGGGTTCTCCCCTTTCTGTGGGAAATTAAAGATGAATTAGTGATGTGTGTGTGTGTGTGTGTGTGTGTGTGTGTGTATCTAAGCAAACAAAAAACAGACAATTATTAATGGGAAATAAGAAGTCAAACAAGAAGGAAATATATGAATAGTCTACCACATGACTCAACTATGTCTAGAAATCATATTCATAGAAGTACAGGCTAAATTTTAGTCTAACTCAAAGTTACAACACAATTCTATTAGGAAGATGGAGTGAGTCTAACAAAAAGGGGAGGGATGTTTAAGAGAGCTAAATTGGTAAACGAGAAGTCAGAAGATAATATCTGAAACAGAAAAAATCCAGTAAAAGTTGTATAAACATGCAATTTAAAAATATTGAGGAAATAGCTGAAGAAGACGTAAAAGGGTTGAAAGTTGTTACCTCTGGGATCCGAGCGTAGAGACGAGGGAGGAGATGTAATAGCTTTCAGTTATTTCTGACTGGTTATTATAAGACTTACAGAATCGTGATGCTTTAAACGATACACATGTACAACTTTGTTTAAAATAGAAATTCACGCATGTACACGCGCACGCGCACACACACACAAACATCATATTGGCTGCTCTCTATAGAACTGATTGGAATGTACAAGTGGGAAAACAGGAGGCCCAGTTAGAGGCCAGTTAGGTCTAGGCAAAAGACAGCAGCAATAGAGAGAATACTTAACAGAGTCAAAAGTGTACTTTGGAGGTTGAAGCAACCACAATGGGTAATGGGTTGATCATGAAGACAAGAGAAATAGAGCTGTTGACAATTCCCAGGTTGCTGGCATAAGCAACACATTTAATGAGATGTGAAATGGGTTGAAATTGAGGATCATAAGAAATTTTTAGCTCTTGTGTGAGAAAGTAACTTCCCAATACTATATTTTAATGGTGACCAGCTTCTCTGATTTTCTCAGAATCCTTCCTACAACACCCCCCATATTAATCTAATTTCTGGAAAACTTCCTGCGAGATTAAATTTCCCAAGTGGCAAAGTGAGTCACTTTGCCATTCCTCAGACAACTATATCAATGCTATGCCCAAGGGTTGTCAGTGCACAGCCTACACAGTGCTGTCAGCCTGCCTCACACCTTCGACCAGTCCCATATTTACAAACTACAAGGTAAACTCCATAATGAGTGCCAGATTAATATATTAATCTTTTTACTGAGCAAGTTGTTGCTGTTTTCATTTCATTGAGCAAATACTTTTAGAACAAGCCTACTACTAAAAAACTAATAAACTGAGTGGAAACATTCAAATATGCTCTAAACCAAGCTGACATCTAATAATCACTAAAGTATTGAAATGGAGAAGAACAGGGTCTGTGGCAAATCCTCATCTTAAGCCACTATCTCAGAAACACTTCTTGGGAGCATTTGCAATAGAGAACCTCGTTCCTCTCAAAATCTCTGTATTTACACCTGAATCACATCAGAGTAACCAGAGGCTGAGTCTCTGAGGACCAGTGAAGAACAGAGGACACAGGCTTAGGTCAAAATAGTAAAAGAAAAACAAAGCAAAGAAGCTACGTAACCAGAAAACTTGTGTGGAAAAGAGCCATGTGAGAAGAGACAAGCAAAGCAACTCAAAGCCCCAAGCTGGCATTGTCCCAAAGCCAGTAGGTACCTCCAAACGCAAGCTGCCTCACCTTGATCAGGATTTGAGAGGAAAGGAGGTGGCACTGAGGTCAGAGTTGAATGTTTTTTTTCAAACTCTATTTTGTTTTGCTAGTATTATAGCACAAGAGCTGTGTAGCTACTCTGGCCCTCACCTGAAGGAACACAGAACCAATCCACAAGCTGCATGGACAACATATGTCAACAGCTTAGCAGGTATCGGCCTGTCGTGTTTTTATTGCTTCTTACACAAACAATTCTAAATACCACAACTTCTGGAAAAGTGATAAGCTCCAGTAGATTAGGTTGGTTAGCATTCCTTCCTTTCTTTCCTGGAAGCCTTTTCCTCTAGCACTCAGGCTTTCTGGGCTGGGCCCTGCATCAGGTCCCTCCACAAACAAAGACTCTTTCTTGTTCTGCAACTAAATAGACAGTGTCTTTTTGTTAGGTGCTTCTCAGTATGTATATTTTTATCTTAACTGAAGAATCCAATGAAATGTATCACCTGGAAGGACTTTGTTTTATGTCTTCCTAACTTTACCAAATCAATATTTTTTAATTTATTAGGCATGTACAGGTAAGCATTTCCCCTGTCTTGTCTAGTTTTGTCATTGTACTGGTATGTTACTATTCATGATTGGCATATTTTATCCAGGAATGTGAAAAAGAGTGTGATAAAACCACCTTAACACACATACACACAGTCACATGCATACCCACAATACTTGCTAAAGCAGATAACACTTTTGTATTGAAGCAGGTATTCTAAAGGCAGCCTTCCCTTGAAAATTAGACATCTTTATTAAAACAGCATAATTTAGAATACTTTGATGATTAGTTTTAGAAATGCTAATAGTGTTAAGTTAAGAGGATGAGATAGTGTCAACTGAAGTCTAAATAGGCACTCAGAAGCTTGGAGTAATATAAAAGAATACATCTAAGCTTATTTTGCTAAAGGATATTTAAGAATGTCCTGAGAATTGACTAGCTTTTGGTATCACTTAGAAATGGGCTCAGTTTCTCCTTTTTATCAAATGTGAAGAATTCTTCCTTCTTCTTTCCCCAATGGGATAGCAGTAAGGACTTTTGTCCAAGAAGCTAATGAATTTTTTTAAAATACGAATTGTGGATTTCAAAATAAAGATGGGTAAGAATAACCTATTTAACTAATTCTCCTAAGGCAAAGGTTACACAGATGATAAAAGACAGTATCCAAAAACACTAAATAAATGTGTTCATTTGGACTATACATATATTAATAATCACCGTTCAAGTTATTTAATTAATTTCAACTATTAGATTAATGCTTCACCCAAATTAACCCAAATCACTCAGGAACTATTAATATTAAAAACCATGCATTTCCTGCCCTTACTCTAGATGGCAATGTCCCAGGGTGAAGTCTGAGCATGTAATTTTAAAAAGAAGCCCAGTGATTTTGAGCCAAGTTTGGAATCACTGACTTAAGAATGACAAGATAACTGGCTCTTAACTTGTTGTGGCTGGTTTCTTTTTCTTAAAAATCAATATCCCTGTCATCTGGTGATCAGTAATGTTTACGGTTGAGTCAGTCCATTATTCATACAAAACTTTCCTAAAATGGACTCTTGAAGAGATCCATTACTGGTTCCCCAATCACTGAAACACTGCTTTTTACACAAGCAAAAGACTGCTTTCTTGATCTCTTAGCTCAGCCTCAATCTGCTAAATTTAATTTACTGTCAGGAAATAAGGAGACTGGGCAAATGGTTTAAAAATCCATTAGATAATTCAATGTAGCCCTGTTAATAATTTTGTGGCTAGATAATAGTTTGATAGATTATCTCATAGGCCTTTCCTATGTACATTTTCTACATTTCCCCTCCCATTCCACCTGTATCACGCTCTCTTCCATTGTCTGTGATTTCATTGCCCAGGAGGGAGGAGTGCAGACGAAGAAAGCCTTCCTCTCTGGTGGTTTCCAAAAGTCTGATCCCTCTGGAGAATTTATAAGATTGAAGAAAATGGAAAGGGAATACAAGTTTTGAGAGAAGAAACAGAGTATTCTGGACAAGCAGGCAGGAGAAAGGGGCTACCTCTCCAAATATGAAAAATCTCCGAGCTAGGAGATGAAGTAAGGAAGGCTTACTCTTCCCAGGCCAGGCCCCAGGATTTGTCAGAGCTTTGACATTGCCACTTGATGCCAGATGAGGAGATTAGAGGTTCCTGCCTTCTAAAATGTACCCAAGTCCCAAGCATGGTCTATAAGCAGCAGGGATCACCAGGCATGGTGGGGTCATGTGAACAGAGGATAATGGCCAGCTAAGTGTTCATCTATGTGACCATAAGACCAAAGAACAGTTGTCCTGTCACCCCACCCTGACATCTTGCATGGTATAAGGTCCTGTTTTCATTTCTTAGGGCTGCAGTAACAAAGTACCACAAAGTCGATGGCTTAAAATAACAGACATTTATTGTCTCAAATTTCTGGAAACTAGAAGTCTAAAGTCGAGGGGACAGCAGGGGCATGTTCCCTCTGAAACCTGAAGTGGAGGGTCACTCCTTGCCCCTTCTAGCTTCTGGTGGTACTAGGATTCCTTGGAATTCCTTGATTTGTAGATGCATCCCTGCAGTCTCAGCCCCCAGCATCACATGGGTGTCTCCCCCCTGTGTCCCTCTCTCCTCTTCTTATGAGAATACCAGTCCTATTGGATTAAGGGCCCATCTGACCCTGGTATGACCTCATCTTAACTACATCTGCAATGACCCCATTTCTAAGTAAGGTAACATTCTGAAGTACTGTAGGTTAGGACTCCAACATATCTTTTGGGGGAAAACAGGCCCTGACACTTCTACCTGGCCTCAGAGTGAGAAGAAACCTCAAGGATTCCTGAGTTGAAACTTTCCAAAAACTGGTGGGATCAGGACTTAGATACCAAATTGAGCCAATTGAGAGAAAGCTAAAAGAAAAGTAAAAATATATATTACTTACTTGAATTTGAAGATTGAAAAGTATGTGTATTATCATTTTCATCCAAATGTTTAATATGTAAATGAAGTGCTTAATTATTTTAACAATCTGTTGTATACACCAGATATGGCAACTCTCTCCACCAGCTCTGTAGGTTTACCCTCAAGGTTTCTGATTAGCATAGCCCAAGCACCTATCAAACATGAAATAAATAAGTGTATCATGGAGGATGTCAACAGAAAGCATGCAATTTACTAGGTATTAATAAACCTGATACTTTCATTTGAAGGTATCAAAATGACTTATAATAAAGTCAGTTTCTACTTTGATTTCTGAATCTGATATTACTATTAAAATCATTTCAGTTAAAAAACATTAGCTTCATTTAAAATCTTCTCTATTATTTTCATATTATTTTTTTCCATAATTTATTTGATTATTTTTTCTCTTTTGAAAAGTAGATCACTGGAGAGTTGCAATCCCTCTAAAAACTCTAAATGCAGGTACAACATTTAAAGCTCATTTGATTCAAATTATTCCTTAGACCAGTAGCTTTCTTGAAAAGGTTACTTTTCTTCTTCTGATATAGTCAGATTTTTAACCAGAATACTAGTGCTCCAGTAGCTATATTTATTTCAGAAATGTCAACCAAAAATTTACTCTTATAACCAAAGAAAATAATAGTTACAGAACCCATGTACCTCTTAAATTGTAGCAAAAAGAAGACCCAATATATTACATAGAAATATTTTCAAAAGGTAGGAATTTTATTTAACTGACACAACATATTTAGTGACCTTGTTTCATGGATAAAAATAGTCAAACTTTCCCCTGTGTCCTTCTCATCTTTTTGAGGAAGAAACATAAGCATAAAGTCAAATGTTCGTATTGTTGGGTTTGGGCTCCCCTGTAGGGGGCATTTAAAGCTTTTTCATAGGCCTAAAATTCAGAATAAAAGATTTATTTTTAAAAAAGGCTTGTGTGTGTGTGCATGCGCGCGCACGTGTGTGTGTGTGTGTGTGTGTGTGTGTGTGTGTTCAGAAAAAAATGTTCAAGTTAACATCAATCCAAAAGACACAACACCCTGATCTCTTGCCACGAAGGAGTTATTACCTTTGATGTTACTGCAAAAGATTTCCAGCTGTTCAAAAATAATTCAAGGCCTTTAATCTAGTTTTAATCATTCAATCTTTATTTTGGTAATCATAAACATAGATGGAAACTATAGCCCACAAATAAATATGTTTAATTTTTAGTATCTGCTCAATCATACCCATCCTACCACTATCATTCACATATTTTAGTATCATTATGTTAAGACTTGAAACATTTAGAATCACAGAAAGGTAAATGTAAGGAAATCATTTATTCTATCCCTCTTTCTTCAAACTGAACTCTTTTTAAATTATCCTTCGATAATGCAGTTGAAAGTCTTCCTAAACCAGTGGGTATGTGTGTTTTCTTTTGAGGATGAAGGGCCTGAGAAGAACCAGGAAAGTACAGTGTAGAAGTCTTAGCAAGTTCTTTGCCTTTCAAATGTTGACTGAATGGAGAAATAGAATGAGAAGAACCCTCAAAATTTGACCTTATTCTTGACTGAAAGAAACGCCAGTGCACCAGCCTTGATTTAATCCCATTTGTTTTAAAGAGATGGAAAAGATTGAAAGAGGAAATAGTTAATGCACTCAGAGAAAAAAACAAAATAAAGCAAAACATGGTGCTAAATCAGAGCAGAGTTTACAAGAACTAAATTATTATATTGGTTTAGTGACTAAGGCCATCCCATTTAGCAAAATAAAGAGACTCTAGAACCAGGCTTAAAACTCCTATTTGCCCTCATCTTGCTGTAATCAGTGGCAATGAACTTGGTCAATAGCCAGAGTTACAGACCAAAAAAATCCTAATAAAGGTATAAGGTATAAAGGAGGCAATTATAACTAACATGTTATTCCTACTATGAAGATAAATTAAGAATAATTTATATTTAGATACCTTAATTTTGGCCAAAACTTTATCAAACTTTTTTGAAATAAGGAACTTTGCAAGGGAGTGGATCATAATCAGACGAAATTTTTTAAAGTAAGACTATAAGATTTCAAATGGACTTAGAATTAGCCATCTATTTAATAAACAAATATGTTAGATACTACTAGCTCCTAGATACTATGCTAAATGTTGGGCATACAAAGATGAAACCTGTCTTCAGAAAAGTTAAAATTTAGTAGAATTTGACAATAAAAATAAATGAAGTACTAATATTTACTACAACATGGATGAACATTGAAAACATACTAAGTGAAATAAACCAGTCAAAAGGGGCCACAGATTGAACCCTGCAATGATCTCTAATCATCACAAAAACTAAAGTTAAATATATTTTAAAAGGTTAGAAATCACAACATCAAAGACAAAAAGTGATAATAATTGAGAAGTGATGTCAACAAATTGTTGGACTTACCAGTAGCAACACTGAATGATGGAAGACAGTGGAGCAATGCTGTCAAATTTCTGAGGCATAAAGTTTTCTAAATTAGAATTCTATATCCAGCCAAACTATCACTCAAATTTAAAGCTAGAAAAAGTTATCTCAAGAATTTATTCTCATAAATTCTTCCCCTGAAAGCCAATGAGGATGTCCTAAACAAAATAAAACAACAACAACAAAAAACATAAAACAAGAAAAAGGAAAACATGGGATTCAACTCAAGAAGAAGAAAAAGAGATTTCCCATGATGATAACTGTTTTGGAAACTAAGAAAGTAGTCAATACAGATAGGAACATGAAAACTGAGGATTCTAAGAGAGAGTTCCTGGGAATGAAGTATGGTCAGGAATGAAACAGACAAATTATTTAATGTTTGGCCATATTGGGAAGGATTTTATAGTTTTTTTAAATTACAAATAGAAACAAAGATAAATTTTTAAGTGTGGTAATTATTAACTGTAAGAAAAATAAAAAGTTGTATAAGAAAGGACTGTTCTCATAATACACTACTTAGTGAAAGACGAATATTTATATCAATATAGTAATATAAACCCTACATATTTACTTTACCAAAGATTATAATTACCTTTAAAAAGGGAAGGTAGGAAATAGATAGGTTGCAGATAATAAGAGAGCAAAACTCTTATTTTGCAAGAATTCAAAAATCAAGGAATATTATTTATAAATATTGAGTTAAGTAGCTCAACAAATACCCACTAGACCTGAATGTGGTTGCTTCTGAGTAATGAAAGTCAAAAAAGGGTGGAGCAGAAGACTTTTCATTTTTCATCATAACTATTTCATCATAATAGTATTTGGCATTTATAACATTATAGATTTATTTATTTCATAAAAATTACTAGTTGAAAGAATATACACAGGACTGAAAATACTGCCAAGAACACGTTTTAATGAAGTGATATATGCATATTTTATTCTTTTTTGAGTTTCCCTCACAACACCAAAACAGTCCCTTGACTATATTGGACTTCAATAAGTAGTATATGCTGTTTAATAATAACTACTGAAAAGCTAGTTTAGTGAATTTGGTAATGGATCCTGTGAGATATAATCTGGAACCTAATTTTCTCTTCATAAAAAAGACCTAGAGGTCATAACAAGCTGTGCAGTCCTTTGTCTTGATATTGAAAATAATGGTTGGATGACAGCTAGAGGAATACCGGGCTGGACATATTTATTATACAATGTCTGAAAAACCATAGGAGCTCAATCAAGTAAATAATACCTTTCATTAGCCAGTCTAATTTAGGGATCTGATAATATTTTTTACACTTTTTATACTCTCTAGAACTTTGTATCCTGTTTCCAAGGTGTTCAGAAGGTTTATTTTTTTTAAAAAAATTAATTGGTTTAAGATGTATTTGTTAAGAAGTTATCAAAGATAACAAATATATGGGGCTCATGTCACCTCTCCCAAGTCAGGCATTGCCATCTAAAGGACATGCTCAGATAGTGAAAATGGCATGGCATTTCTCAGGGACTGGGAAGTTGATTGCCTTGACTAGAGCTGAAGTTTACATATTAAGCAGCAGGAGATGAAAGTGACCATCAAAGCAGGAACAAGAACTCTGAGTCTTGAGTATCTAGCTGAAGAATTTGAATGTGATTCATTGATAGTGATAAACCCTTTTGAACTGGGAAGCAGCACAATAAATGATAGAACACACAGCAAGGAAGTACTGAAATTCTAGCTATGAAAACATTCATTCAAGTAACTGTAAATGAAGCAAAAATGGAAAATAGATTATTAAGAAAGAAGAGAAACAATTTAATAAATTAGAGGTGTAGAGATTGGGGGAAGGGGAATTATAAATAAGGACTAATAGTAATAAGTAAATTTTTTAGCATTTACTATGGCACAAGGGTGCTATGCTAAACCTTTTTGTGTATTATTTATTAAATTCACTGAAGTAGACTTTATTATCACCATCATCATCGCCCCCTGTAGTTGAGAAAACAAAAGTAACTTGTCCAAAGTCCCACAACAAGTAAGTAAGTTACACAACAAGTTATCCAAGATTTAAACCCAATCTATCTGTTTCCTTGAGTTGAGAAATTGGGATGGGAGATTGGATATCCAAATGGAAGTAATTAGTAGGTACGTTAGAAGTATGGAACAGATTTTATGTACAAAGTTAGCGTTTAAGATATTTGGAGAGTCATTGGCATTTTGATCAAAGTATTAATTTTGAAAATGAATGGGTATAGGAATAAGAACAAAGCCTTGAATTAATGGCTAAAAAGAAAAAGGGAGTGACCAAAGGAGAGAATAGTTGAAGAGGTGAGGAAAGAATTATTATTATTACCGAGATGGAGCCTTGCACAAATTTTGAGGGGAAGAAGATAATGGATTGTACCAAATGCCCCAGAGAGATTTAATGGGATAATAACTGAGAAAATAAACTGGGGCTGGTAGGAAAAGTACAGAGAAAAATTATTTCGACATTTAGTAGGAGTGGAAACCAGATTGCCAAGGCTTAATACGAGAATAGGTGAGGAAGAAATTAACACAATCAATAAATATTACCTGTTCAGGAAGTTGGCAGTGAAATTGTTTGAGGTGAAGCAAAGATTTATATTTCAAGATAGGGAAAAATAAGGCATAGTTAAAGACGAGAATAGGTAGTTGTGTGTGTGTGTGTGTGTGTGTGTGTGTGTGTGTGTTTTTCATGAAGTCCATGGTAACTATAAAGAATATACCTAAAAACACAGAGAAATCCATTAAACTTATCTCTGCAAATGCAGTACTCAGCCAGCAGTTCATTCCTCCAAGATAACCCTGGGCCTGAAGCCAGGTAACGTGCGTTCTTAAGATCACTAAGTGATTTGCCTTCTACTCCCTGCTACTCATCTGGGAGAGAGAGGCTTGCCAGGAGGGGCCTTTTGAACATTCGGAGGAGGTAGCTGATTCTGCCAGCAGGAGATCAAGGCCAGAAAGCGCCCTTCTGGGATTGGAGCAAGGTCAGTGAGGAAGTGAGTGAGGCGGTTGGGTGGGGACTGGATCAAATGGAACACTCATGCGGCAGACGTTTCACAGACCTTCGAGTGGGTGTTCATGTCATCAATTCGCAAATCTCGTGGCAGAGTCAAGACCCAGGTGGCAGTCTGTCTCCACTGACTAGGCAAGGGACTGCCTTGAATGACAAACAGCCTTGCTGTCAATTCCTCTTACATCTATTGAACCAGTTAAAACAAAAGAACAAAATTTTGTAATCAGCCTAAGTGCCAGTAGACACACAAGCTACTCCCTTCCCAGGCACTCAGACCTCCTACACTCCTGTGAGGTAAAAGAGAAACAAATTTGTCTTTATCTTCAATCAGTGCTGGAACGGAAGAAATTGGGGAAAACAGAAGTCCCATATTCCGGAGTTCCCAGGGTGACACTAGTAGAAATGAGACTAGAATCCGAAATTCTTGCTTCCTTGCTAGAGATTTTCTCCTTAGCTCTGTTAGATCTCTCCTCTCGCTAATGAGTGCTCCCCAATGCAACCAACTTAGTTATTTGACATTTATGGTATTTTCAATTTGAATCAGAAGCTACTAATCCAGAGCTAAGTCCTTAAGTAGTGAGTGTGTCCTTTGTAAGCAGGGTGGGTAAAAATCCTCACCTTCTTTGAATGCCCAGAGCTAACAATTAACTTTCCATCTTCTTGTCGACATCAAATATGTCAAAAAGAAAAGTAAAAAACATCCTCCCCGGAACACAAAATTCAAACGCTGGAAAACATCTTATGAATTAATCTCTATGCCCTGTTCTTTGGTTGCCAGATTGAAAACTAAATTTGCATAAATCCATAGCAGTGAGCCCTCTCTTGTTTGTAAGGATAAAAGAGGTCTGTGTGCTGAGGAGAAGAAGGATCAGCGTGCTGTTTTAAAGTTCTGAGAAAAAAAGGTACAAGCATGAATACAATGATGTGCTCTAACTAGGAGCCTGGGGGAGAGGGCTAATTGTGAGACAAACACCTGCTTGTCGATAAGAGAGTGAAAAAGTGGTTAGACTACTTACTACCCAATGGTATCTAGGCCCAGTCTAAACCTTAGCTTAGACCAGCGGTTCCCAGCCTGTGGGTCGCGACCCCTTAGGGGGTTGAACGACCCTCTCACAGGGGTCGCCGAAGACCATCGGAAAACACACATCAGATATTTACGTGACGATCATAACAGTAGCAACATTACAGTTATGAAGTAGCAACGAAAATAATTTTATGGGGGTCACCACAACATGGGGAACTGTATTGAAGGGTCGCGGCATTAGGAAGGCTGAGAACCACTGGCTTAGATGGAGGTGAAGGAAAAAGAAGGTTGAAGTTCATATGGGCAGTTTATCTGGTATTTATTGAACCTGAATCTGGTCAACAACCCCTCTGAGTATCCAGTGAGTTGTTCTGTCTGCTCCCTCCACCGGGTGAAACATATTCTAGGCTGATCGGCACCCACATAGCCTAACGTTGGCATCTGTGCTGATTACTCGATGTCATGTTACACCTCATTAATTTTAATATCACTCCTGGGTATATCCAAAACTAGATTCATCATCTCCTCTTAGAAGCTGTCCTCATTACTTCTCTTCCTAAAAATGATCCCTCTTAGGTGCTTTCTTTCAGCCAGGCCACATTTCTAATCACCCAGCTGGCCTCAGTTAGCTTTTGACTCTTGTCCTACATTCATCTACCTTTCGCCCAAATCCAAGCAGTTTCTGAATTCAATGCATTTGTTGGTTACATCTTGAGATTTTGCAGGGCACCACCAGTTATATAGAGAGGCAGGAAGATTAGAGCAGTCACCATTTACGTCCGCCGCTGGGTGGTTGATGAGAAGAACAAATGCCGGTATAGGTATAGTTGCTAGTGGCACCTACAGCCCGCAGTAGAGGCTTCAGCCTGATGAAAAAGTATGTGATGAGTGGTAAGAGCTCCCTAGCTGTAAACCAGGAAGTCTGCAAGGAGGGGAGGGAAGTAGGAAGTAGGGACAGGAAGTTCAGTCATAAGGTGTCTAGAGCAGGTGATTCTTAAAAGTTGTCACATAGTTGGTCACATGGTTTGCAGTTGATCATCAGCAAGCGTATGGGCTGACATTGCCATAGTGTTTAGCCATGGGGAGGGAGTAATAAAACAACACAGACCAACAGTCCTTGAATATGAATTCAGGAACAGAAATGAAGGCAGGAAGTCAGTTGTAAGAACTGTGTTATGAGGCAGGGGGTGAAGGGGAGATGGAGCCCAAGAATAAGCAGACTCTTTGCTTATCAGAATTTAATCACTCAATAAATATTTATCAAGTTACTATGGGCCATCACAGTGGATATTGGGGGAGAGTTTAAACCTAAGTGCAGTTCAGTATGGTAAGTGCCAAATCTACATGCAGACAAGATTCAGAAGAGTCCGAAATGAAGGGATGGTCAGCTCTGGAGGTGTTACATGAGGCTACACAGAGGAAATGATGTTCAAATAGGTGTTGACACATGATTATGCCCCAGCAATGTGGAGCGGGAACGTCAGAAGGAGGACATAGCAAAGGTGCTGAAGATGGAGTGACCAAAAAACTACGAGTTGTTGCAGCATGTTATAATAGCAACAAGGATGATTGAAGGTACAGCCATCAGACCATGTGGCTGGGGCTGGATAAGTATCTCCAGAATCAGACTAGAAGTGGCCCTGGACATTCTATCAATAATGGACTCAAATATCAAATTTAGGTGGGATACAGAGGAATGCAACCTTCTGGACATACTGAGCTTAACACTTCGGCACACACCTCCTCTCCATTTTCCTGGACACAACACAATTCAAATTGCCAAAACCTCTTAAATTTTTCTAAACCAATGCAATGGTTCTCTAACAGGAATCTCCAATTAGATTCCTCTGCTTCCTTCCAATCTACCCTATACATTATTGCCTTCTTAATCTCCCTGAAGCAATTTTGAACATGCTGTTCTCCTAAATCAATCAATCAATTAATTAATTCAATAAAAAATAAAATCTTTCAATGGCTTTCTATTACTGGAAGAATTAAGATTCTTAATTGTTGTTTATATTTACAGGACTACTGTAGGGCCCCATTAAATGTTTACTTATCTCACAATATAAAACTAATACAAAACTTTGCACAACATAGCATGTCATCGACAATGGGAGTGATGGGTGGGAGGTAGAAAGAAGTACAGTTAAGTGGGGTAGAAGCCATCACTGCCCTGGCCGAGTCTTTTTCTGCCCTTCATCCCTTAGCGTCCTTTTCTCTACCTCAGTCTTTGGAAACGTGAACACAGAGCCAAGGAACCAGAGGTGATGTGATGAAAACTTTGAAGCTTTTGTCATACAATGCCCTCTATGACACTGCCTTGATGGGGGGAGGGGGGGATGTTTTTGTTTCTTTGTTTGTTTGTTTGTTTGATGATTTAGATCTTACAAGTTAGTTCTAAATTTAATGAGTACTTAACAATATGGTTTTCCAATGCTGTATATATTTTGTTTGTAAACTTCACTGGTATATAAAAATAGATTTTGAAAAGTATCGTGATGAAATGAAGAAAATGAAAGATGTTAAGCACCATTTTTATAAGGTCAACATTTAAAATCTTGAACCAATGAGGCTTTAAGTCCAAAATGGTAAGGAACTACCTATGTTAAAAATCTTGACCTTCTTTGGAATGTTGAATGTCATATACACAATACTAACTACGATCATATATGATTATATTGTGGAAAGCCAAAAAGTTATCTGTGTAAAAGAGAATCAGTCTAAATCAAAAAGCAACTATTGGTGTAATAAAAATAGAAAGGAAAATGGGCAGGCAAGATCAACATACCTTCTCATTTATTTTTTACAAGCAGCTCCTATAAGTTTCCAAAAAATGTATTTCATCACTTCATAGTTACTACCTTGTTCATAAACACATCCTCTTCTATCAGTGTAATCTGAAGGTCTGGGCTCAATTTCATATAATTCTTGCAATAATGAAAACAGTTCATCTTATTAAGGTAAAGACCTTTATGTATGACATCATTTGCAAAGGACATAAATGGCCTCTCTCAGGGTCTGCTTTCAAATTCTATTCCATTCATATGACTGCAGAGATTATAATTTATATGGGCTATATTCAGAGAAATAAACTTTCTCAAACATCTGTCTACCCATGAAGCTAAAAGCTCTGAAAACCACCATTGGCCTCAAACCTGAGATTTTGTTATAAATGACACCAGGAATTTGGCACAGGAAGGAAACAGAGTCAGTCTGCTTGATCAGGGCTGGCAGCAAATGTCTGCAGCTTCCAAGAGATCGAGCCTGTTTCTAAGTGCAGCTAATCACAGCTACGTTCTCTGCCACGGCAAGAAGAGCTCGAACAGCACAGCTTACTGCTTGGCTTTGGAAGTGCCCATTCACACTTCCAGGGGCTCCCTTCTCCAGGACTGGATAGTCAGGGGCTTCACAAGAAAGAAAAGCCGACTAATAATGACTGAAACCAAAAGGGCATTTATCACTTCACATGGCATGCAGTCTGGACACAGAAGTGGTTCTACAACTGAAGCAAGAACTCCAGAACGCCACGGAGGACCCAGGTTCTTGTCATCAGTCTGTTCTCCCTACTCAGACATCAGCTTTTGTCTTCAGTCTTGTTCTGTAGTCAATACAAAATGGCTGCCTCCACTCCAACGTATATCTTCACACAATCGCTCCAAAATGCAAAAGAAAGACAAATTTCGACACATCTCTTTTTACCTTTCCCAGAAACACCTTGGGGACTGCCCTTCAGGTCTCCAGCCCAGATCGGGGAACACGTCCAAGCTCTAGCTGTGAAGGTTAAAAGCATATTGGTCATCGTCTTGCCTTTCACTCTTGCCTGTTAAGGTCCAATAACAAGATAGAAATGGGGCCAGGCAGGAAGCAGAAGAAAGAGCAAGAAATGCAATTGGGTGGACAACCAACAGTATCACTGTCAGCAAGTTAGCTACTTTTAATGGCAGCTCCTTTTAAACATAAACATTTAAAGTATGCTCCTTTGAACTTTTTTTTTTTTTTTTTTTGTTTCTCTTCCTTTGAACTTAATATAACATCTCCTACCAGTATGCATTGCCATGTTTGCACACTCAGGTAATAAATGAGAGAGGCATGATGATGATGATGATGATGATGATGATGATAAATGCATAAAATACTGACATTTGCTGAGGATGTGTCTGAGTAATGATCAATAAAACTGGAAATTTATAAATGATTGACTTTCCCCTTTAGATATCAATTAATTTTTTCAGTCTTAAACTCTATGAGTAAATGTCCTCATCTGTAAAAATGGGTATAGCATGAATAACACAGGGAGAAGGTTATATTTTCTTCAACAAAATGTATTTTTATGAAAATTATTTCTAAACTTGGATAAAGAAAGATTGATTGTGTCAATTATTAGATCTCTCCCCAGGGGCAGAGTTTGCCTGAGGGTTGCCGTGGGAGGGCCCCAGTGGGTCTTCGGGAGGAAGGGTACAATAATCACCACACCATTTCACTGAGTGCTGTCAATATTTGTTAGATTTCCCAAAGCTGCAGTACTGCCAATTAATGGCTCGATTGCACAAAAAGTTAATCAACATTTTCAACAGGAATACTGTGCTGGCATCTATAACTCACTTTTAAAATGAAAGATAAGCTCATAAGAGAAGAGAATTCATTAGCCTATTTTAGGTATTTTGAAACTAGAGTGAATTATTTTATTTATTTATTATGATAAATAGACTCTTACAGGCAAATGGCTATTATGTCATATGATTTGACAGTATTGAAAGCTTCCTCTCCACCCCCAACCTTCCCCCTTATCCCTCCTCAATCACAAACATGACTCCTTTTTCATGGTTGAGAATTATCAGTGAACTCTTCTTTATGCACCTAGAGCTGGTAGAAAAAGGAGACAACTTTAGAAAACCATTTTCAAAATGTAAATTTGTTACTTGAGAAAAATCACAAGTATCTATAGCTTTTTGTTATCGTAATAGCAGAAAGCAAGTCTTTGAGTGAATGAGACTGGACTGTGGGTGGGAAAGGCGGTCAGCAAGGCAAAGTGGTAGAGGGATGGGACCTTGCTTCTCCGAGTGTGATGCAGGGACCAAGAGCTTGAGCACCCCTGGGAAATTGTTAGAAATGGAAAACCTTGGGCCCCACCCCAGACCCACTGAAGGAATCTGAACTTGCCATTTTAATAAGACCATTGGCAATTCCTACACAGGTTTCAATCTGAGAAGCACCGCTTCCTCTGGGGCAGAGACAGTACTAGCAACTCCAAGGAAAAACCCTGGTATTATAGAATATGGGTGCTTGGAGCCCCAACAGCTGGGGGGCCATAAATGCCGGAGGTAAGTGAGAGGTTGGTTGAATGGGACAGGCAAGCTCAAGTGAGGGCAGAAGGTACCAAAAAGTAATAATGACAGTCGTGGTGATTGCTAACTTTAATTAGACACTGGCGATGCTACACACTATGGTAGTGTTTTTTGTGCATTGTTTCTGATCTTCAAAATAGGCCTGCAATGAACACAGCATAAGGAACCCGAAGTGCGGGGAGGTTACTTAACTTGCTTAGGCTTCTGAAGCCAGCAGTTGACAAAATCTGAATCAACTCCTGGACTTGGGAATCAGAGAAACCTAAGTCAAATCCTGTCTGTTTCTTACTGGGTGCGTAACTATGTCAAGTAGGTTCCCTCTCTTCCTTCAGTTTCCTACTCTTGGAAATAGGGGTAAGAAAACATTTTTTAGCTTCTAGCATATTGTGAGGTTAATGTTATCTATATCACTAGATGTGCTTGTCTTGCATAGTATGTAATATGTATGCACAAAATAGTAATAGTGTATACTATTATTACTAATTCCACTAAAAAGACGGTATCCAAAACCAAAGAAACTTGGTCAGAATTTTGCCCATGTTGACCTTGTTTCAGTAAGTCTACTGGGAACACTGCACAGTGAGAAGGGGAAAGTGTGTATGATGTGGTCCTGGCCTTCATTCAGCTTTCACTCCTGTAGTAGCTTTTCATTCACTAAGAAACCCAATGAATTTAATCCTTTTTTTTTAAATTGTATTAAACATCCACCATGTGGCAATACAAAGACATGAGATGCAAAGCCCACTCATGGGCCCTGCCTTGAGGGTGTATTTGCTGCAATGTGACAAATGCATCTGAGAGACACGTTCTGCACGTGTGCAGTGTTAGGGGGACAGAAAAGAGGAGGTGCCAGGCGTGCTAGTGGAATCAGGAAGATTTCGCAGAGTTGCTGCTCACTCTTCCATGCTTTCCACAATGGTTTATTTCCCACATAAGGTAAAAATTTTAAAAGTTTAGACAATGCTCATTCAACTACATAGTGAATAGATGTCAAAGATTGTATTTAACTTATTAATTAATGAAGGAACCTGAGAAATGTTAAACCTGGTTCAAAGAATTAGAGGAGTAAGTGTTTATAGGCAATCTCATTAAAAAAGGTCAGGATAAAGTTGCTCAGTTATATATGAAATTGGCTAATGTCCTGCAGTTTAATAAACTGTAACCTTCGCAATTCTCTTTTCTCCCTGGGTGGAATGTTGCATCTCTACCACGTCTCCATGAGTGGCAGAAGGGCGGAGTTCCTGGTTTCCCAGTCTTACCACTTTCTGAAGAGCAAAAGGAGAGAGTTAGTTTGAATTATTCCATATTCTTTGGACTTTCCTTTAATAGTAATTTTAAAAGTCAAATAAAATGTGGGTTTAGAAAAATTCAGAATTATCTGGAGTCATACTTCTAAGCATGTAGCATTGGTTCTAGGGACGGTTACAGTATTCACTGAAGAAGGAAGCAAATTACTCAGAAGCAACAAGGCATGGTGGAAAGGAGCGTGGCCTAGGAAGAAACCTGGGTCTACTGGAGCTCTACCACTAAAGGGCTCAGTGACCTTGCAAAGGTCATTCTTCCTCTCTGAGCCTCAATACCCTCATCTGAAAATGAGATTGACTAGATGGCCTCTAACTTTCAAAGTACAATGAGCATCAGTGTCATTGGGGGAAGCTTGATTTAAAAACAAAAATGCAGATCTCAGGGGCCAAACCCAGGATCAAAATTCAAAACCCACTCACAGGGGTCTTAGGATTCTGCTGCTGTTAGTCTATTGTTGTTTTAACAGCACCCCAGGTGATGCCAGTGAAGGTGGAGGCTATATGTTGAGAGACCACGCCTGGAGGTCTCTTCTAACGTTAGCCGTCACCACTGGGTATCTGATGTGGCCCTGTGCTCAGGGTCTGGAAGCCTGGGTTCAGCCACCAGCTGGTTCTCTTGTCGAGAAGAGCTCGTGAGTATCCATGGGGATTTCCTTTGTTACCTATTTCCTCTCAGGATATTGTGAGGATTAATAAACCGACATTGGCTCAGCATTTAATAGCTCTTAAAAATAATGTACTGTTATTGCAGAGGACCTTTCTGGAAGGCTTTTAGGTTGTACATTGTTGAGCTCCAATTTATTGTTTTTCTTACATAATAAGACTTCTGAGTAGTAAATCAGTGTATACATTATTACAATATACTATTTTCTCAGCAAATAGCAAGGAAGGGAGTTTTTTTCAATCTAATGCAGCTGAGCATTTACAATTTTCTGAGAGCTAAAATCATAAACTGTTTTGAGTGGGTTTGCATTTTATCTTTGGTTATATTTTTAAATTGATTCTTCTAAAGCAGCTATTCAGGTCATTGAAGTGTGTATTAACAACGTATAAACATCAGTATTAGACCCAGGTAAGGTTGTACATGTACTATAGTAAAACAAGTTTATGTATGTCATTCTTTTTTTCTGCAAGAAGCTAACAACGACTCTCAGGGGAACTTATACAAGCAAGATTTAAATTAACCAGGAGATTAAGGAAACTCAGATTTTGTACCATAAATATACTAGGAATTTGTTATGATTAAAAAATCAGTATCCTCATATTGCCGGAGTGAATATGTCCTCTCTCTCTCTCTCTCTCTCTCTCTCCCTCGCTCTCTCCCCCACCCGCCCCACTTCACAATCACACACATCGAAAAAAAAATCAGAACTCTAATTAGGAGGAAAAAAATAAGCTAATGATGAAAATTCAGCTGATGCCTAAAAGTTACAAAAGCGTATTTTTCAAAGTGAAATTTGGGCTTTCTTGTAGTCTAATTAGCATTTCATGTTATGGCTAAAACATACAAGTACTTGGAAAACCAAAATCATAGACTATGTAAATGAGCTCTTCATCTCCTAGGAAAGACACAATCTCCCTAGTGCAAGGAGGATGGGAGATGAACGGATCATCTGTGTTAAAATGTGAGTTAAGATTATCTGCCCACCTTCCCTCCACTCCACGTGGATGATCTCCACCAACTCCGCAACTGCTTTGAGGAACGTCCCCACCCCCTGCACATCAGGGACATGTCTATCTGATTGTCACATGGCTCCAACTAACAGTGAACAAGGTAAACTGTTTCAGGCAGAGCCCTCATCTCACCCAGAAGGCTTCTGCCCCAAACCTGTTCTTCCCAATAACACCAGTCTTCCATTTATCAAACATTCCCTTTGTCGTGTGCCTTGGGATGACCTGATGCTCTGATGATCTGTGTGCAGGGTCTTTTGCTACCCATCTGCCTTCGTTCTGCTTATTGGCAAAGACCCTCTTAAGTCAATTGAGAGAATTGCTCTTTAGTTGAGCTCAGTCAATATTTTTTCTAAGAACTCCTTAGAGACTTTTAAAGTAAACTTTGTGTCCAAGTACAACAAATACAAAAAAGTACACGATTCTACATGTGCAGAGCAAATGTGCCCATGTACTCAGCACCAGATCAAGAAAGAGAAAATTGCCACCACCCCAGAACCATTCCTTCTGCCCACTTTTAGTCACTACATTTCTGAAAGAAAACCACTTTGTTGGGGTTCCCTGGTGGTGCAGTGGCTAGGTTTCAGTGCTCTCAACGCCACCGCCTGGCTTCGATTCCCAGCCAGGGAACCACCAAAAAAAAAAAAAAAAGAAAACCACTTTGTTGGTACTAAAACCATATATTAACTTTGCTTGGTTTTGAAATTCATATACATGAATTCATGTACTGTCTACTCTCCTCTGTCCTCTTTAGGTCAACATTGTTTGTGAGATTCACTTATGCTATTGGTGTGGCAATAGTTCCTTTTCATTGCTTATGTCATGCCATTTTACAAATACCCCGCATGTATTCATCCAGTCAGCTCTTGATGGACACTTGGTTTATTAATATTTCTACTTGGAAGCCATTATCAATCGTATGTTATGAACAATCTTCCGTGAACATACATATGCATATCACTTGTAGATATACCCAGGGTGGAATTGCTGGACCAGCTTTAGTAGATATTGCCAAATGGCTTTCCAAACCATTGATACTCCCACCACCAATAACTTCTAAACCTCATTTGAGTATACAGTATAGATCATTATGGTCTTAATTTGCATTTCTCTGAAATTTAGCGAAGTTGAGCATCTTTCCATATGGCAATTCAGATGCCTACCTTTATGAAGTCTTTCATCTATTTTCTATTGGATATTTTTCTTAAAGATCTCTTCCGTTCTTGGACTACACAATACTTAGTTCTATTGAACTCTCCATTTTGCATGTTACTAGATTTTATTTGCTATTTTGTTTCAGATGTTTGCTTCTAAATTCATGAAAAAGATTGGCTTGTGATTTTCTATTATTGTAAGCTCCTCTTTGGGTTTTAGCAGCAGGTTTATGCTTGTGTCATAAAACAAGTTGGGAAATACTCCCCTCCTCTTCTAAAAGTTCATATTAAGTTGGCTTTATTTCTTTCTTAGATGTTTAGAGTAATTCATGAGTAAAGCAACATAGGCCTAGAGTTTTCTTTGTGGGAAAGTTTTTAATAATGAATTTGATTTCTTTAATTACGTAAAAAGGTCTTAAATAACAAAGTTAATTGTTACTCTTTTTATGAGGTATTCCTCAATATCCTCTAAATTATCAACTCTATTGGCATAAAGTTGTCTATACTATCCTGGTTTGCTTTCTTTAGTATCTCCATGATTTGAAATGACACCTGCTTTTTCACTCCTGATACTGGTAATTTATGTTTTCTTTTTTTCATGAACAGTCTTGCTAGAGGTTTATCAACTTAATATTTTCAGAGAACCAACTTTTAGCTTTGTTGAAATTGTTTCCTAAATTTGTTTTCTATTCCATTGATTACTGCATTATCTTTCTTATTTTTTTATTGTATTTATGATTGCTATTCCTTTTCTAGTTTATAGAAATAAAAGTTTACATCTTCCTGTTCTGTCTTTTTCCTGAATATGTGTCTTTAAGTGCATCAACAAGTTTTGATATTAATAAATTGTATCTTTCTTATTCAGTACACAATATTTTCTAATTAATTTAGAAAAACATTGTTTAATTTTCAAAAAGTTGGGACTTTTCTACTTAATTGACATCTACTTTAATTCCACCATGGTCAGAGAACATATTCTGAATGATTGAATATTTGCAATTTATTGAGACTTACTTTATGATGTGGTTTAAAAAAAGAGAACATTTGCTAAAATTGTATTCTGACATTGCTAAATGTCCTCATTGCCAAAATGAGTATTATGACATTGTTTGGGGCATGTTCTACAAATATGAATTAGCTCAAGTTGTTCATTTTATTATTACCTTCTATAAACTTATTAATTATTTTGTCTATCCAATCAGCTATTAAGAAAGGTGAGTTAAAGTCCCCTGCAATGATTGTGGATCTGTCTGTTTCCTCTTTTGCTTACATCAATTTTTGCCTCATAAATTTTGATTTAGGATGGTGACATCTTCCCTGGTACATTTATTCATTTCAATCTGTTTTAATGCTTCTTATCTTAAGGTCTAGCATATCTAAAATTTGTGCTTTTCTTGTGGTTAGTATTTACATTGTACATCCTTTTCTGTCCTTTTAATTTTAATTTGTGTCCTTACATTTAATACATGTCTTATAAAATTTATTTATTTTATTTTTTATTTTTATTGTTAGGTTTATTGTGGTGACATTGATTAGTAAAAAGTACATAGGTCCCAGGTGTACGATTCTACAGTACATCGTCTATGTGTTGTGTTAGGTGTTCTCATCCAGAGTCAGTTCTTCTGATATTTTTGAGGTTTGTTTCTTTATTGTCTGAAATTCTTAATTTTTTGTGTTAGCATTTAACTATTTTTTATTTAGTGTAATTATAATAAATTGGGGTTTATAGTTACCATTTTTCTGTTTGTTTTCTATTTGCCCCACCTGTTCTATCTTCCTTTTTCTCCTTCCTTTTTTGTCTTCTTCTTAATGAATCAAATCTATTTTTTGTTATTTATTTCTCTTACCTTGTATTTATACTTTCTTCTAACATTCTTTCAGTGGTTATCCTAGAGATTACAGTATGCATCATTCACTTAGTACAATGAGATCAAATTATTTCTTTTATAATTTCTCATTACAATACTAGATCTTGAAACACTTTAATTTCATATAGTCCTTCCCACCTTTTGTATTATTACCATGCACTTGATTTCTATATATATTATAAACCCATTAGATATTAATATTAATGGTTTCTATAATCAAGTTTAGTTACATTTACTCACATATTTACATTTTCTGTGTTCTTCATTCCTCTTTGCATATCTGTTTTTCCATCTGGAGTAATTTTTTAGTTAAAACTCAATTCATAAAAACTCCCCCTTTTTTTGGTTTTGGGGGTTTTGTTTTTAGTGGAGATCTGCTACCAAAAAAGTTCCTTTGTTTGTGTTTCTCTGAAAAATATTTGTATTGAAGCTTATTTTTGAAGAATATTTTTGCTAAGCATACAAACCTAGGTTGAAATGTATTTCTCCATGACTTTAAAGATGTCATTCTCTTGTGTTCTGTCTGCTATCATTTCTGTGAAAGTCAGATATAATTCTTTTTGTGTTTCTTTTAAGATAATGAATCTATGTTTGATGCTTTAAATTTTTTCTTATTTTTGATTTACAGAAGTTTTTTTTTGTTTGTTTGTTTTGTTTTTGCGGGGGAGTGTTAGTTCCCTGGGTGGGAATCGAACCCACAGTGTAGCACTGAGAGCGCCAAAGCCTAGCCACTGCACACCCAGGGAACCCCCCAGAAGTTTTTACTAAGATGTGCCTTGTTTTTCTTTTATTTATTCTGTTTAAATTTTAGGCACATTTTAAATCCGTGGGTTCATCTGTTTAAAAAAATTTTCGACCAATATATATATTCAAATATTGCTTGTGCTCTCACCTTTCTTCATGTATTCGATTGATATATATGCTAGAATTTTTTACTATTTTCCATGTCTCTAATGCTCTTTTCTATATTTTTCATTCTTATTTCTCTCTGTGTTGCAATTTAAATATTTTTCTATTAACATCTTCCAGTGCATTCATTGATCATCTCTTTTGCTGAATCATTCTGATGTGAAACCCTTATTGTTTTACAGTTCTAGAATTCCCATTTACTTCTTTTTAAAAAATAAATTGCAACTTTTGATTAAATTTTTTCAGCTTGTTTTCTATTTTCTCTATTTTTCTTGGTATCCCAACCGTTGTTAAGATCCTTGTGTACTAATGCCAATATCTTCATCACCTGTAGCTCTGTTTCTATTCTCTCTCTCTCTCTCTCTCTCTCTCTCTCTCTCTCTGATCATATGATTTTGTCTCTTGGCATACTCAGTAATATTTTTATGGAATACTAGAGTATATAGATAGATAAAGCTATAGATATATAGATGATACAGTAGTAGAGGATCCATATAATGTTAACTAAATCCAGAGAGAGATTGACTTTCCTCTGCTGGTCAGATAGGGTGAGAACTGATCAACCTAGTCCAATCCAAGAGTGAGCTGCCTCAAGCTGGTTGCCATTTGGGTATGGCTCAGTCTTGCTCTGTGTTTCTTCAGCTCCTAAGACATAGTCCTCTTTTGGATGGGTCCTCGACAGTAATCCTTGTGTCTCAGCGAGGCAACATTGCTAAAAGCTTTTCTCTGCTTTCTGTGGGCTTTCTGCTTAGCTTTGTAGTCTTCTAAACCAATGCTTTATGTTTTTAGCAAATATATTGAGAAGAAATCTGGCCTTATGTCAATTCCAGTCTCCCAACCCATTCTTTTCTTAAGTAACCCTCAGCTAGTTTTTCTATTCTGCCAGCAGCAGCCCTCCCTGTGAGAGCCAAGTTCCAGATTTTCAGCCTCTTTTCCCATGCTCAGAATTAGCAAATGCCCCTTAGGAAGAAATGAATTCAGTCTATTGGCTGAAATCTTTGAGATTTCTCTCTTTTTGGAATATTCCCTACCTCCCCCATCTTGGTAGTTTCAGCAGCTGTCCGATACCTTGAAAAGAATTGTTTTATTTTGCTTTGTTTTATCTAACTTTTCTAGTTCTTTCCAAGAAGAGAGTAATCTGCTGCAAACTACTTCATCATAACCGGAAGCAAAAATCCATATCGTTTTTAATATGGGTTCTTGGTATGGAGCATAAGAGGGGCTACTGGAAGGTACATCTTTTGGGGGTTCCCTGGGTGGTGTTTTTCCTCACTGTACCCAGGAGTCAGAATAACTGGTTGCAACCACAACTCTTCAATAGTCTGCTGAATAAACAGACCAGCCAGTCAACTTTCCATACTTAATAAATGAAGATGTCATCTGCTTTTCCTAGTTGATGGAGTTGTCATGAGAAAAAGTATTTATTTAAGTGTTTGGAAAAATAAACATATGTACATTAAGAATACAGTCAATTAGTTCTACATGATCAAATATTTGTTTATTTCTCTAGCTGTTTACTGGATAAATGTCTCTCCCCAACGAGACTATAAACACTTTAAGAACAAGGCCTATGTTTTCTACTTCCATTTCATTTCAAGTTTTGTGTAACTCCCAAACAGGCATTGTTTAAATATGTTACTGAAAAAAATGTCACCTTAGCCTGTGTCTGTCTGTGTTGATGTATTCAGAAGTGCATTATAAGTCTCATGTTGATTTTTATCAATCGATATTGGCAAATTCCAACTAGAAATTATTAATGTTATGTGCTAACAAATTTGGGGACAAATCTTAATAGACTTGTCTTATTTTATCCTTTCAGTTAATAAAAACTCTTAGAAAAAGAAACTTTCAATTGTATACAAAATTATTTGCCCAACTACTTTTTACAGTAATTACTAGTATGTGGTAGAAATGGATCAACTCACATAAAGATGGGGCACTTACCATTGCCCATCTCATTGACCCTTTCATTTAAAAACAAAAGGAATCGGTTGCTTATTTCAAGGTAGTCTTGAAAATAATTTAGGCATAATTAAAGTTTGCAATATCCCATAAGTAAGTATGTATTATATTCTAATATTTTCTGCCAAGAATTGAATTAGCTAGGCATGACACATTTATTGCTGGCAATAGATGTACCAAAACGTACCAACACCGGGAATTAATAAATACCACAGCCCTCCTATGGAGCAAGTTGTATGAATATTTAATAGGAAATGCATGATGAATTTCTTGCATGATTATGCAGAAAAACATTTGGGAATGGTTGCAGCTGTTATATTAACTAGCTCAGTGCTTCCCCCCACCCCCATCTCTTTCGATCTTTATCAATCTCAATACTTTAAAGTCAACAATAAGGATCTCCAATGATCGGTATTGCAGACACCTGTCAATATTTTAGGAAATGTATGACTCTTCACATATGCTGTCTCTGTGTGTGGGGGGTACATTTTGCAGGAACAACTGAGAGGTTCTTAAAAGATAGAAGAGCCAGCAGAAAACTCTGACTCCAAACAGGTGAAGGAAGCTAAAAGATTAACAGCTGCTACTCTTAATAGGTGTGAAAATTTTCTTTGACAACACCTTTACATCTTCACCCAAGTCCTGTGAAAATATATTCTGATCTAAATTTAGGGTTTTGGTGTTTTGGGTGTTAGATTTTTTTTCTCCTTTCAAATGCATTAGATATCGTTTAACCTTTTCCCCTCATCCCTCACCCCCCCAAAAATTGTGTGCTTTTTCAGTAGGTAAAATATTCCTTTAACTTTTCGAAGTTTCTGGCATATTTAAAAGGTTGAAAGATCATAGTAATCATAGCACAAAAGGAATATTTTTTTAAAATCAAGAGTGATAAACAAAAATTCATTGAGATTTTGTGAGAGTCAGGTCAACATGCATTGAAAGCCAGTTGGTTTGTGTCCTTCAAGTGTTTTAAAGAGCAACCATCCGAAACAAAAGCCACTCTGGTTCCACTCAAGCTTCTCAATTCATAGTAGATCTCCAGTATCGTGTTCCTAGGAAATGGGGATTCCAGAAAAACCTCCTACTCTGGAATCTTCATAGACAGAACACAATGTTATCAAATTAGGGCAGGGAGCTCAAATGTGCTGTTTTAGAGAATAGCCTGTGAACTTCTAATGAATTGCGGTGACACAACGCCTCTGTCCCCTAAAGCAATTTAGTGCTTACTAGATGTCATTAAGGAGTTGGCACCCCACAAATTATCCAGTGATAATTATATTCTCAGTTTTAAAACACAAAGAAAATTTTCCTTAACTATATACTTATTCCACAAGTGTGGTACTGAGATGAGTTGCACATTCTGAAATAATGGCTTTCCCTACTGCCTTCACATTTGGAATACATTTTTGGTAAGAGCTCTTGGTCAGCCTGGATAGGGTCTCTGCAGTCACAAAGCCAAATGCACCTTCATGGAATAACATGTTTCTGTCTAAAGAACATTTAGGCAAAAGAGAAGAGATAGTTAAAATCCCAAAGCTCCAGGATGTGCAACCAGGTTAAAAAAAAAAATCATTAACAATACTAGAAATCAACCGTTTTTTCCAAAAGTTAAAATGTCATAGTGAAGCAAGACAGCTGATATCTGACTTTCCTGAGAGTTTTCCACTAAAATCTAAATGTCTAATATGTGAACATTCTTTGACAAGTCCACCAGAAAAAGTTATGGAGACCTCCCACTATTAAAGATGTTTAATGCTGCACTCCAAGACTCTAGAAATGCACAATTCCCAGAATAGCCCTAAGCCAACACAAAGGACATCCCCACGTCATCAAATAACTATCCATACTTACCTGTCACAGAGCCTTCACCAGCATCTTAGGGATATAAATTAAGTTGAATGAATCCATATCATTTCCTTCTTCCATTTTGCCTAAGTCTAAAATCACAACCCGTTCTTGGGCAAAAATAAATAAATAAATAAAGAGAAAAACTCATCGTATGCTGAATTAACCTGGGGATTCCCTTTATAAGGGTTCATCTTGGGCACTTTTAGAATATTTACATCCAGGCAGAAGTATGTATATTTAAAGAGAAGAAAAGGCTTTTGCTGTTCTACCAAGAGCTGACTGAAATACATTTCAGTGTAATGATTAGAATATTGTTTATATTATGTTAAAACTTTAGTTTTATAGAGACAGAGAGCAGAATGGTGGTTGCCAGGAACAGGTTGTGGGTGGAGGGATAGAGAGATGTTGGTCAAAGGGTACAAATTTTCAGTTTATGTGGGATGAATAAATTTAGAGATCTAATGTACAGCATGATGACTACAGTTTACAATACTATATTGTATATTTGAAATTTGCTAAGAGAGTAGATCTTAAGTATTCTTGCCACAAAAGATAAAAATAAAATACTTTAGTTTATAATGATGACTTAGTATAAAGCCAATTAAAGCACACTGTGGGAGTGGTAGAAAAGAGAATTGTATTCCTAATGGTCCTAAAAGACCTTTTTCTTAACGCAGCATTATCAGTTGTAGTCCATTAAAATGCCCAAAACATTTACATTCACTCACAAAGGAAAAAGTATTGTGAAAAAATTGACTTTTTATCTTTTTGAATCTTGCAAATTAGTTCAATGTTACCTCTCACATGAATGGAAATGAATTAAGTATTTTTTCAAAATAAATAACATTGTTTAGAGCAAATCTGCAATATGTTTGGAAAGTACTGACTCGCCCCAACTCAGACTTGCTCTAAAGGTGTCCAGTTGAAGCCAGTCATTGAGAAGGGGCCAAAGCACAGCCACCACTTCCTGTTGCCTGAATCTTTTATTACATTGGCTCATCAGAACTCCTTGTTTGTATTTGCATTTTACTCTTGGGCAATTTTACAACAGAGAATCGTGATAAGCTTGCAAACTGATTCTGCTTGTTATGTTTAATCACAACACAATAAGGAAGATCGTCACTGGTATCGTGCCTCTATCTCAAATATACTGCAGTGATAATAAAATTGGTACCTTACAATAGCCTTGGCACATGCTCTGTCTTTCTTTTCTCAAGATGAGCTCTTAAAACATAAAATAAAAAGCATACAACAAATTTGAAGAGGTCTCCATTTTTTATTAGAATAGATGATCAAAATTAGGGAAAAGCCTTGTCTGAAAGCAAATGCGGGTGTGTAGAGCGAGAGGAAAAGAGAATGGATGAATATCATTAAAGGGTTAGCTGATCTTCTGCGACTGCACCACACATCCCTACTCTAAGACATCCATCTTAGTGTGGTCCAAAGGACCCCGTATTGTTTGGGGTTGGTCTCCTGCATATTAAGGTTTATATTATAGCTTAACAGAGCCAATGCTTTGGTTTCTGGCATAAGTTACTAATTTTCTTATGCTAATGGAAAACACACATCAGCTCCTTGAAATTCCCCAAAGCAACATCAGTTTTGTCACTAATTGCAGCGCTGTTGGTGCAGTGGAGGGAGATTGGGAGTGATTACAATAGCAATAGCTGGGAAAGAGCTCTTTGCCTCCCCGAGTGGTCCTCTAACTGAAAACATTTGAGACTTGCTCCTCCTGGCCTGGAGTTCTCATGAATGTTAAGAAATTAGAAGCTCCCAGGAGCACTGGAATCTGGTGACAGAATGGAACTCTAAGGCCTAAGTGATATGAGGAAGAAAGTTGGGCTCAAACTTCAAACCCCAGCAGAAGGGAATTTGAGGCATAATCATTTGATCTTCTGTTTCCACCTGACAAGATACTCCTCTTCAGGGCCAAATTCACTCACACTGGCTTCTCCAACAACTGACACCTTATGCAGGATAATAATGTAATGAATCTGACAAGCACAAATTTAGTAAATTCATTTTCCATGAAACGTAATTTTCAAACCAGGGGGCTTTGGGATGCTGAAAATTCTCCCAAAACTTTGGAAAAATCACCAGAGGGTTTTTCCCCACCCTGAAACCCACCTCAGGTCTTTCTAATCCTAGTTAGGAATGCATAAAAATCAGCTTTCCTCAAAAGAATTTGTTCCATGGATAAAAGCAGAAATGCCGCAGAAGAGTTGAAGACCCCATTACATGCAATACCTCAACTTGTGCATATTCAAAACACACGTGCAACTGCAGATATTTTAGTGAAATTATTTGCTACAAAGCATGAACCAGGCAGGAAGCCGATATACAATGAATTGATTCCTGAGCCTTATTTGTGGCTGATTTGAGGTTAGAGAGCATTTCTGTGCTGGGTGGAATGGTAAAATGAATGTTTATTTTTTAGGATTTAAAAGGCCCATTATCATGCAGACGCAGTAAGGTTCTGCCACACAAAATTGAGTGCCAGGCCAGCAGGCAACTGATTCAAGTGACAAGAGGTGAGCTGCAACAGCCTTTCCATGTTAATAAAACATGTCCCAGCACTCTAAGGAACCCTAGCACAGTATGAGAGCAGATAGAACTTATTAATCAGAACTCCTGTTAACTCTAATTATAGACTTCCCCCAAGTTACAAAACAAATGAATGTCTTGGCAACAAAGCAATGTTTTGTATGTGGAGTCCGATATTTGCATTGAATCCTCTTACTATCATTGAAAGTGAGTTTTGATAGGGAAAAAAAGTCAATGCCATGAATAGGGAGACATCTCATGTGAATAATGACTGTTAGATAGCTCCCTATTTAATTTTCCACCTTTAACCTTGTAATCTTTAGTCCTGGTTGAAGAGCCTGTTCCAGAGACAGGAATAGTAATTAAATGAAACAGTTTTCTCATCTTCCCAATGGAGGGTGTTGAACTAGATAAGTTTGATGCAACTGTTGGGGAATCACAGACCTCCATGAGTGTTTTTTGTAAGCTGTGGACCCTCTCTCCAGAAAAAAATTGCATGCAGAGGACATGTGGCATACATTATCAAGAATAAATCAACAGAAGTTATTTAAGAATCCGAGGTTTAAAATCTTCTATGGATTTGGTTTCTTGACCAACTTTCACATGGAGATAATGGATCATAAGCTTAGGTGCATTCCCAGGTTCTCTTCTTGACTGATCAAGATGAATGTTTTTCCCTTTCTCCGTGTCAGCTGCCTTCATGGGTAGAAAGAGCTTTTGCTTTAAGTAACACATATTCTAATACATCAAATACCAACCCATACCACCATGAAATAAGGTACACTTATCTCTATGAATAGATCAGAACTTTAAAAGATGTAAGTTAGGCGGTTGCATTCAATAAAGGCCTATGGAGTGATGTCAAACTGCACCACTTTCTATCTCTATTTGGTAACTATACTGGTGTATGAGGGCTGTTCAGAAAGTATCCAGCCATGTAATGTGAAAAATAGAGGCATTTATGGCTGGATTTTTTCCAGACATCCCTCATATATGGTAGAGTTCTTGCTACCACCATTTGAAACGTAAAAACAAAGCATTTGACGTTCCACCTAAAAATAATTTCTCTTTCACCTTTTAAATTTTAATGAATATACTTTAAAATTCTCATGTTCATGCCTAAGAGTCTCTTCATCCTTAATACCTTAATCCTTACCCTCAATTTATGCTTAGATAATGAGTGTTATCACCTATCATAGGTGAGGATAGAAGAAGTAAACATAGAGTAAGGGTCAGGATGAACATGAGGCTCAGAGTGGAAAGAAGGTCAGGAATGGGTTGTTATTTATAGCTAAGGACTTCTAATTTCAAGATCACTAAATCCACAGACTTTTTTTCTCATTCGTCTTACCAAAATTTGAATCCCAAGAAATGGTTTTTAGTTCTTGCAAAGTCCATATACATGTAATCAGATTGATATATATATATATAATATATATATGTATATGTGTATATATTATATATACCATCTATTATATATTTTATAATATATATTTTTATTATATATATAGGAACCTGAGTAAATCAACCCAGAATTACTCTGGGATGTTTAATATTCCTATTTATGACACACAAAAGATGATAATGAGTAAGTAGAGTCAACTTGTGTCTGCCCAATATTGGGACACTGAAATTAGTCTCAGTACTGATGTTACCAACCAAGTGATAGAGCAACATTATTGCGGTTGGAAAAGATACTTACAGTATATAAAACCAAATTTATCCAGATTTTATAAAGATTTCTATAAGTCGGTAAGAAAAACACAAACTCAATAAAAATTTGGGAAGAGACTTGACACACACTTCAAAAAGAATATATCCAATGACCAATAAAAATAAGAAAACATATTTAATCTGACTAGTCATCAGGAAAATGCAAATTCAGATTTAAGTAAATATCACCATCAACTAAAAGACAACAATGAGAAAATGCTGACAATAACAAAGTTAATAAAGATGTGAAGCAACTGAAACTTTCCTACACTGCTGGTAAGTACACTGAAGATACTTTGGACCCAGAAATTTCATTCCTAGATATGTACTCAAATAAACTGCACGTACACGTGTACCAAAATTGTGTGAAAAATTGTGTTCATAGTAGTATTAGTCATAATAGCTCCAAACTACAAACAACCTAAATGTTCATCAACAGTAGCTGGATAAACGTGTAAGTAGATTCATACAATGGCATCTCAAACGACAAACTAGACTCAGAGGCAATAAAAATAGTGAACGTTATAAACATTCTATTGGGCAAAAGGGCCAGATACAAAAGAATAAAACTAGGAATCCGCTTATATGAATTTCAAAAGTAGGCAAAACTAATCTATGATTTTAGAATTTAAAATTTGGTTACCATTAGGGAAAATAGAAGGGATAGTGATTGAGAGGGGATTCAAGAGAGGGGTGCTTCTGTGGTTTTTCTATTTCTTGACAAGAGTGATGATGGTTTCACATATGGAGTCATTCTGTGATCATTTATTGTGCCATACATATACAATCTGTGTACTTTTCTAAGTATATCATACCTAAAGACAAAGTTAAGAGACATTATAGCCATAGGAGCATATGAGGGCTATTCATAAGGTATCCAGCCATGTAATATGAAAAATAGAGCATTTATGGCTGGATTTTCTCTAGACAGGCCTTGTAGACTGAATCCAAAAGGCTGAAATCTTTATTTCTCATTTACAAACTATGTGAACTTGGGTAATTCATGTGATTTCTCTTGGCCTGTTTTTCATCTTTAAAATGAATATAATACTTATTAGCCTTGTGTTACTAAATGGGAAAATTTATAAAAATTATTAAGTACAATAAATAACAATCTAGTCCATCCCTGTAGTTTACAAATAAACAAACTAAGAAACAGAGAAGTGATATGTCTTCTTCAAGATCCTTCCATTAGAATGTTGCTAGAGCCAGAATTTAGGCTTATATTGAACAGCACTCAAAGCAAAGGTAGATATTGTGCTAGGATCTCAAAGTGAATGGAAGACACCCTTTGGGCCATTTTTTTTACTTCTTCTATGTATGCCAAGAACACAAGAAAGACAGAATTTTCTTCTTCACTCTGATCCTGGTTATAGCTACAACTCACCCAGTCTCTTTAGAACAGCCTTGGAAAACAGGCAATAAAAGAAATCAAATAAGTAATTAAGTTAATTCAACAAATACTTACTAAGCGCGTACTATATGCTGGACACCATTCTATATCCTTATAATTCATCAGTCAACAAAAGTGACAAAATATTTGCCCTCCAATTTATTCTAGCAGATAGAAGGCAGAAAGCGAGAGAGTTGGATAGTGAAAATTAATATGATTAAATAACATATATTGTTTTGAAGGTAACAGGTACCTGTCATAAAATGTAAGTTTTATTATTATTATTTGATATGGTAAGGCCAACAGATCAGGAAATGACTTTCATTGAAAAGATAATTGTTGTATTCATAAGTCCCTAGAGGAAGGGGCATACCACACCACAAAGTCTACATGGGGAAGCACCAGGGTCAATCAGGAGTCAAAAGTAAAAAGGGAGAAAATATGGGCAAGAGACTTTATTGTGGTTTCTGCAAGAAGAAACAAGTGAGATGTGGTAAGCAGGCTTAGGATTGGCTGCTTGAATAATTTAGGTTGAATAATAGCATTAGGTTCTGGGTGTAAGTACCTGGACCTTATTGATGAGAGCACGGAAATATTGTCCCAGCTCAGGTAGTTGGGCACACAGGCTCTGGAATGGTGGGTTTGCACTCATAGGTCAGTTATTTCCTCTCTATAGGAACTGGCTAGCTCTGAGAGGGGCAGTCTCTCCAGGGTCAGAAAGGCACCAGATGTCAAAGCATCAGAAACACCTAGTTAATACAATGCTTTGAAAAACAACAAGGGCAGAGAATGAGAAATAATAATAAAGAGCTAATCACCATCACCAAACTTAGAATATTTATCAAATAGACAACAAATAGACATCTGAATCTTTGTTAGACTAAATTTGTATGTTTCCCTTCTTTTTTTTTATTTTAGCCCTTAGCTGTCAGCAGAATTGACTGACATACAGGAGAAAATGCCTGTATGAGAAATTTTTATCACATTTTGTGACTAAGCACAACAGTATAAGATAAAATAAGAAATGATGGTTTGTGTTATCTATGTACTTGCATAGTGTAGAAGCCTCGCAGACAGATACAGGCTTTAAGAAGTCGTCATTCTGCCAAAACAACTACTTACCTCATGTTTACATTCCCTACACTCAAATATTAAGCTCATGGTCAGGTCACCTGACCTAAAGTATCCATATGTAACTATAGTTCTATGAAGATATAGCATGGAGATAACAGAACAATTAATTGTTATATGCAGTTTACTATACACTGTCCTAAATAATAAACTATGAAGACTGTACAATGATTCTGGCACCAATTTCTAATCTCTCCTCACTGTGAAATAATTATCTTCAATCTATGTGGTTAAGAGAATAGCTCTGATCTAGGTCTATGCTTAATCTTCTTCATTGTCAATCACTAAGAAATAGTAGCTGGTGGTAAGGCAGACCTTGATGACTACAGGGAAGCAAAATGGAGGGCAATTAAAAGTTGGCAAAGTACACATGATTAATCCTAGAAATATTATAAATGACAAGAAGGAAAATGCTTTTGCAAACATTTTTAAAACACTGCTATTTTATGCATAATCAAGGCAATCACAACCTGTCCTAAGCATATAACACTTCTGAAGAGAAGGCAGCAGAGACTGGGGAGTTTTAAGAGGCCCCAGAGTGGTTAATGGGAGAATTAGCACAATTCAGAAAAGACATTAATTAGGTCAATCTGCAGTTTCGAAAAACTTTAGCACCTCTTCAATACTATTAGTGAATTAATGACCCCAGTTACTGAACAATAGACAAAGATTAACACGAAAATTGGGGCTTAAACTACAATAAGAATGGAAATGTGTTTGTAAATTATTTGAGTAAAAATAGACATATATGAAATTATTAATTTTATAAAGAACTCCCCAACACAAATCTTACAACTAAAAAGAAGAGAATGCTCAGTGATGTTAAGCCTAAAAAGAGAGATTGTGTAACTTCTCTAAAGAAAATACTTAACTTGTGTATAGTATGAATTTGCTCAATAATACTTGGGAACATGTAGCATCCCCCAATTTGTTGATCTTTAAAGTAAATTAACTCTAGTACCGCATTTCCTTCATTAGGGTGAGGTATCATATTTTAGGAATCTCTCCTTTGAACAATGCAGAACCCAAGATGTTTATGTGCAATGCCTCAAAACAAGAAAAAGACCTTTCCTTTAATTCCATGGTGGCTCTCGTAGTCATTGCTCCTTCTATCATTTACAGCAGTAGTCCCTGGTCATCCACTATCAAGCAGTGCTGCTCCAGAAAGGGCAGAGCTGTCCTTCCCAGCATCCCTCACCACTGATCATAGAAACCTTTGTAGGAATCCTACAGTATCACTCTATAGTGCTGTGTGAAATAAGTACAGAACTTTTGCCATGTGGCATAATGTTTGGCAATTGTGTATTGCAAATAACACCTGATTTGTTATGCAAATACCTGGAATTGCATAATTCAAAGTGCTACTTGTTTCAAAGCACAATATACCATATTCAACAAATTCTTCTGAATTTGAATAATGATTCAAATTCTTATTGTTATACAACAATCAGTAATCAATCAAATATTAATAGCAAGACTTTATGCTCACTATTTTATGGAAACACCAATACCTTTGGCACATTTTGCCAATCAATTTACAATGTGTTACATACACTCTTCCTTATAATGATATATAAAGCAGAATTCATTATCAAGAGATAAAGCTTCTACTTCCACACAAGTAATTTTTGAATGTGTTCTAAGTACCTGGCAGAAAAGAAGTAATGATCATTTTCTATGGTAACTGTCAAGTTACCATAAAAACGACTCTTTATAAATGACAAAACATGTTGACTGACTTGAATTCCCCAGGATGGTTTTCCACCTTCTCCCCATCTGTTTTAAGATTTGCTAGGTGGCATCCCACACAGGTAAACAATGTCAGAGTTTGATCAACTTATCACATGGATCAGGGAAGTCATCTAACATTAGAATTTCAGTGGAGGTGGCATAACATGACTGGGAACCTGTAAAGAGAAAGGCTGAAGGCAAAGACATTTGGTGATATTCTTTCAGATTTGCAGACAAGTTTGCAGTAATGATGATTAGACAAAAGATTCTAAACTTTTTCAGAGATATATAATTAAAGGGTTTGTTTTCTTTCTAGAGGAGTAGATTGTAATCATCACAAAATTTAGTAGAACTTCTCAAGAACAAGAGTTTTGTAATCAATTTCTACTTAACAAATTACACTGCTCTTGAATATAAGGCAATTAGTGCCCCAGTGCATCCTTGCACTTGAAATTTCACTATGTCCAATCCCAACGCTGTAAGATAAAGTGTTAGAAACAAAATATAGTGGGGTTTGATCACCTCCATATACTAGTCACACTCTAATGCTGAAATAACCTCTGCAAACAAATTCATCAGTTTGCCCAAGTGTCCTGCCTGGTTTTGCTCACTCGGGACATCAAAATATTGATTACACAGTCAGGTAGATGAAACACTCAGGAATTGGAAGTAACGATCCCTGAAGAGTTTTGATTCTAACTTGGGACTGTATGAAGAAGACAAAAGGGCTTACTGGAAATGACTAAACCACATTCAGTAAAAAGATTCAATTCCATTTCCTTTACACACTTGTATACAATAAACTATTAAAAAAAAACCAGAAACAGTGATTCTAGTTCTGCCTCACTAAGGAACGGATGATAACCTTTAACCAGGGTGATTAAGAGAATATAGCTCTGGTCCCATTTGGATCCTCCTTAGAGCCTTGCATTGCCCTTGTCATATATTTTCTGATACATGCCACTCTGAGGGTCTAGTTAGTTCTTGCGAATGACAAAGTGATGCTGCAGCTTTGTCACCCTGAGAGCTCTGTGCCTGGGGCAAGGAACAGAAAAAGGGCTCCCACATAAATGGAGATTAATAAAAATGTAGGTGAAACAAAAAGAGGGAGTGGGAAGAAGCTGTGTCCTCATGGGACACCAAGGAGTCTCCAGGCCTACGCTCACTGACCTTGAACTTGGTTCTCTCCGTTCATCTATGCTCTAAAGGCAGTGGAAGGAGACACAAGCAACAACAAAAGGGGCTTACATTTCCGCAGTATCTCAAATTTTTTATCTTGTTCTTGCCAAATACTGCTATGTAATCTGTTCTCTGGGCAAGGACACGTTCTTCGTTAATACATAGCAATACAAATAGTCAAACCTCTGTGGAGGGAAGAAACACAGCATTATACTTTCTATGTAACACTAATAAGCATCCCCTCAGGTAACAGGGGTCCTAGGAATTCCCTGTGTGTCAACTTCTCACCCAAAACTATGCGGGTTACACCACCACATGCTCAAAAGCCTACAAACAATTTTTTTTTTTTTTTTTTTTTTTTTTTTTTTTTTTTTTTTTTTTTTTTGCTTTTTGGTATGTGGGTAGCTCCCTGACTGGGAATCGAACCCAGGCCACAGTGCTGACAGCGCCAGCGCCGAAGCCTTAAGCCACTACACCACCAGGGAACTCCCTACAAACAATTTTTATATTCTAGAAAGTATCCTCCTTCTTGGAAATTCAAAGTTATTGGATTCCTTTTAATTTGTAAAATTGAATAGCTCTAGAAGGACATTTTTACTTTATTTGTTGCCCAGGCCTATCACATACTCCATTTTCTCTTTCTTCACTGGAATTAATACTAGCAGTTTCTGAAGATGACACCAGACATTCCTGATAACTGTTTTATTTTCCTGACAGTTAATTATCACAGTGATGTGAACCCATCCAAGGTCTATGTGTCCTGTGTCAACTACAAAACTAAGAAATCACTGAAATGAGGTAACTACCTGAGTTCTAGAAATTAGTACCTGGTTGAGGCATTAAAGGTTCCAGAAGAGAAGACTGCAATATTTGCATCCACAATCGTGGGCAAGAGCCAATATTGAAGACTAATCCCTCTGACAAAACAGTGAGGAGATTTCTTAGCTGTCTGTCTGTGCTGGTCGGGGGCTCCTGAGGTGCCTTAAATAGCCATCATACAACTAGCCAGTTCAAGGACTCCTTGTTGATTCAAGCTGAGATCATACTATTGAAGATTTGAAATTTTCAAGGAGAAAAAAAAACACAAAACTAATGTGTAATGACTATTTTCTATGTGCCAGGCACTTTGCCAAGCATTTTTCAAACATTATGCCACTTAATCTTTCCTACAAAACTGAGAGCAAGAGTGACTTTCATAATACTCCACAATAATTACAACACTGGCACTGACAAATTAATTTAATGGACACTTAACAGATTCATACCCCTCCACCCATTATGCCATATCTGTGTATACTGGCTGAATATTAAATCACATTGTACAGGTGAGAAAACTGAAGAGTAAGAGAAACTAACTTGACCAAGACAGGCAGCTAGAAAATAGCCAAGTCAAAATTTGAAAACCTGATTCCAAAGCCTCAGATCATTTTCTTTTTATTATACCATGCTTGCTCTCGTTAAAGTGACCAGTTTCAGACCAAGAAGTTTTGGTGACTATTAAGACGCTGGATGACAAGTTAATAATGAAGAAACAATGTAAACACTCACAGCATCACCTGTGTGAGCATTGTGTCTTTTATCTTTTATATAGTACCTCCCTGGAAAACATTTTTAAGCTTTCTCCTTTGTCCACAGACTCTAAATTTCCTGACTATGGGCCCACAACTTCATAAGCCATAGTAAACTCGACGAGTCCCATGGATCTTATACTCCAATCACTCTCAGCACCAAGTATATTCCCCAAACATACTTTGACTTTCCTCTGTCTTTACCTTAGTTCATGCTCTACCTAAGTCAGAAGCTCCTCTAGTCTTCACCTAAGGCTAGACATACAGTTAAATTCACTACTTCTCTTAATGATGAATTAAAATTTGCCCTTATACTAGGCTGTTAATTTGTTGTCCCTATCACAGTCCTTGCAAGGGGCAACTCAATGGGCCATGTGATCCCACATTTCTGCACACTCAGGACACTCAGCAGTGGCAGAGCCAAGGCCAGCCTGTCCATCCGCTGATTAGCAACCAACCAGTTTTTTCCTGAATATAGGTATTGTGGCTCAATGGTGCTGAATACTAGACCCAAACGTTCCTGTCAAGCTGGGGCTTGCAACACTAGAGGATCAAGTGAAAGTACAGGATGTAATAGAAACAGCACAGGGATAAAGAAAAGCAGTGATAATAGCAATCAGATACCGCTTCTGCCATAGTTCATCTGCCTTAGGCTCCATTCCCCATGAAACCTAGGGTGTATTTTTATTTCATATCATCTTCATATTCTTTCAACAGTCACTACTTTACCTGAGTTAACTTGAGTAAGTTCCTTCAGGAAAGCAAGAGTCTTGCATAGAGAACAGGTTTCTCTGCTCACTGTTTAAGATACAATATCCTCCTGGTTGACATTTACTAACCCTTTTATTTATACTTCAGTTTTGCACTTTTATCTCACCTTCAATTAATGTTAATTATGCATATATCTGTCTCTTTACTTTTCCTCTAGATCAAGACCAGTCATCTTTCTCCCCCTTAGCACTCTGTGGCATCTAGCATATACTAGATTCTTAACAAATGTTTATTGAATTGAGTAATGCTTGATGATGTCAATAACCTATCATTAACTGGGTCTTGTGAAACTATATTAGTGACATACCACAAAAAATTTTACCATCACTGCCACCCCCACGCATGAGGTATCTGCTCCTAAAAGGAGACAAAGAAGGAAAGGGGAGCAGAGATGTTCAGCTGATCACCCCCTATTTGTGCTCCTTTTAGAGTGTAGAGTTGTTGCTGTTAAATCACTTCCCAACCAGGGACCAAGTTTTCCAGCCCGCTGTGCATAGTTATTGTACAGTTCTTCCCCACAGCACATGAGGAAGCCTCCTCCAGACAGAAGTGGATAGTAGATGATTATGAGAATCATGCAACATGGAAGCAACCTGGGTCCCTGAATATTCCCACAGGACGCTGTTAACCAGGAGAACTTTTAGGGGCTGTGACCAGAAGTAAACTTTCACTGGGTTAAATTACTGGGATTTCAGGGTTTATCTGTTAAAGCAATTGTTTCTAATTCAACAATTAAGAAGAGCACTGTCCCATTTTTCTCTTTAAGGTTAGAGTATTCCATTTCTTCTAGTCTTCTACTGTCTCTTGTGGTATTAATTTAATTGACTGATAAAGTTTCTTCATCACTATTTTTAACCTTTGGTTTAAAAGGTTATTTATTTATTTATCTTTACATTTATTTCTACATATTCCTTTATCACAGTTTCTTGATGTTTACCAGATCTTAAGGGGAAGAGGCGGATGAAGGGTAAGATACGGAGCCAATCCTTTGAATTTGACTCAACTCCTAGAGGCCTTCACTGGCATGTGGACAATTAAGCTTACCTGACTCAAGGTGATCTGGAATTCTAACAGTTTCTGAGGGTCATTCTAGTGGAAACCAACCTTCCTCTCCTGAAATCTGCAAATTGCATCCTCGATTCATCGAGCAGAATGTGGATGTTGCCTTTTTATTTGTCATTAATACATTGATTTTGATTCAACTGAAGGGTTTCATCATGAACTTCATATATAGGACAATTCTACAATATTTCATCAGAAACAATTTACAAAACTATGGTTTTGGTGAAATAACTCAGACAGAAAAGCTCAAGAACCATAAGACCTCACTCATATATGGAATATAAAGCTGAAAGCAACAAAGGAACAAGACAGACATACAAATAAACAGAAACTCATGGACACAGACAAAAATTTAGTGGTTACCGGAGGGTAAGCCAGGAAGGAGGTGGTGAAGGAGGGGGCGGGGTCAAATACACGGTGATGGAATGAGAACTGACTCTGGGTGGTGAGCATGCAATGCAACACATAGATGATGTATTATAAAATTAAACACTTGAAACCTATATAATCTTGCTAATTGATGTCACCCCAACAAATTTAATAAATGAATTTTTTTTTAATGTGGTTTCAGGACAGATGGTGCAGCCACTTATTATAAGTAGTATGTAGTCATGCCCTTGTGGTGAAATTCATTTTTGTAAAATTTAGACCTTGAAATGATGATTAAGGTGCTACAGAGAAGCATGCTTTGGATAAATTCCCAAGTTTATCAGATGTTTTCATGCATTGGCATGTGTGCATCCCACAGATCATTAGGAACAGAGTGTGCTTTGGTTTAGGGCCTTTATTTGTTTTGCAATTAAACCATAAAAAATGGCCTTTTGCATATTAGTCTAAGGAAACTCATTTATGGACATCTCACTCTATAATATGCCTCAATATGACCCAAAGTCATAATTTTAAGCACTAAATTGGCTGACTGTCTCAGATGAAGCTTATATTCTGATGCTTGCTGGTGACATTTGAGCACAGTAATGATAATTAACATTTATTAGGCCAGACCAGATAACAGACTTTGTGATAAGTAGTTAAGTAGTTTCCATTTGTTATCTAATTCTCACAATAACTGAATGAAAGTGTCCCACCTCAGTGCCAATTCAGAGCTGAGAAAAGCAAGGCTTATAGAGGTAAATAACTTGCCTAAGGTCACAGTATTAAGTCAGGATGAGAACCACAAACCAGAAATAAGGCGTTCTAAATCCAGTGATTGCATTATCTTTTTTAAAAAGATAATATTGTATTAACACATAAGCAGTACATGTGTGTGTGGAAAAAATTTTAATACAGAGAAGCACACATGAAATATTAAAATATTATATTCTTACCACTTAGAAATCACCACTATAACTAACATCTTAGAGTAAATACTTCCAGATACTATATATTTATTTTTTATCAAAATGAGATCATACTGTTACCTAACTGTTACCTTAACCTTTTCATGGTGCTAACAGACTTCAAGATTTTTTCAAAATGCGTCAAAAAGCCACAAAAAAATAGAAAGTTGATATTTTGACTATTTATGCATTTAATAATATTTTGAGCTTTGTATATAAATGACATTATTTTTATTTTAAATTTTGTTATATGGTAATAAATTTACCGTTATATTGAATTTTACCAAAAAATACTCAAAACCTACTAAGTGGCATCAATTAGATTTAAATATAGATAAATTAGAATCTAATAGCATTATTGAAATAAAAAATTTATTATGAAAGGTTACACAATATGGCATACAAAACATCTTTGTTGTTGATAGTGCAAGCCACAGGAAAACATATTTAAAAATCTTGTAAATGGAGAAAAGTCCTTGAAACAGTTTCACAGCGAATAACTTTACAATAATTACACTATCTATATATTTAAGTAAATACAGTTAAAGTGGTACATTTTATTAAAATAAATGATAACCTACAATTATAAAAATGTCCTATTGTTATTCATTCTTAAAAAATAAAAATATAGAAAAATGTACATCTGCTTACTTAAACACTGCAGTCAGTGGATGGAAATATTCATTTGAATATATCTAAACATACCAAAAAGGTTAAATGTGCTTCTTCAGTCAATATGTATTTCAGTAAATCTTCTTATCTAAACTCGAGACTGTATTTTCCCAACGACCCAACAATGTCCTTTACAGTTGATTTGTTTAAAAGAATATCTAATCCAGGACCACATACTGAATCTGTTCATAAACATTTTATGATTCTTTTAATATTGCATGGACCTTTCTGTTTTTTTAATAAAATTAATTTGTTAGGTTAGGCCAGTTGTCGTATACAATGTCTTGTGTTTTGGATTTACCACATTGTGCTATTTAGCTTGTTGCTTTATTCCTTTTTAGTTGTGGATGAGAGATCAGAGATGGTAACAAGAGTTAGAATTTCAACCTATGACTAATTAGAAATGTATCTTTAGATAAGATACTTCACTTTACTGAGCCTTGGTATTCCTCTCATAGGGGATTGTGAAGATTAAATGTAATAATGAATGCCTAATATCAAATTCAACAAATATTAACTAACATTAGAGAGCAGTCATACTAGTGTAGTACACAGTAAAACAGAATTTGTGTTTAAATCAGTGACATTTATGATTGAGTATGTGTAAAAAGAGAGCCCCCAATCAATATAAACCTTCACAATAATCTACTTGCTTAGGCAAGTGCTTAGTTTTAAAGTTAATTCCACAATATTATTATACACAGGACCACTTAAATTTTAAAAACTTATATATTTCAAGAAAAACAAGAGTAGTGAGCACCTATTGCACTGTTGCCTCTTCCCTCTTCTCTAGAATCTGCCTATTCTGTCCACTGGCTAGGACTTTAGCAGGCGTGCCTGCACTACACAAACCTGGCCACAGCTGATTGGCTGAATAGCAGATTCCTACCTAATCAGATTCTCTCCTGAGAGTGTGGAATTAGGACTAAGGAAATACAGGCTGGTCTGGGTTTGTCTGGTGAATGAGATGTTACAACTCAGAAGCTCTGGGTCAACCATCTTCAGGCACATATTTAGAATATTTAGAATAGCAGCTAAAACTATTCTGCAGAAATGGAGAAATAAGGCAAATGTCTTGAACAAAGAAAAGGCTAGAGAGGAAGAAAAAGATTTCCTAATTTTCCAATCTATTTCCTTTGTTGTTTGTTCGTTTGTTTCCAATCTCTTCCTACACTTTAGGGTCTATGAGAAGTCCCTGAATTCTTATAATAATGCACCCTTTTTGTTTTATGGTTCTTGTTATTCATAACAAAATGCAGTAGTAAGTGTCCTTAAGACCATTGAGAAGATATACGAGGGCTGTCTGGAAAAAATCCAGCCATAAATGCCTCTATTTTTTCATATTACATGGCTGGATACTTGCTGGACATTCCTCGTATATGTTTGTGTATATACACACAGATACACACACACATGCACCCGCACACACATATTTCATTTTCTAATTTGATAATACATGGTTACTATTACAGTGTTCTTTACAACCCTATTAAAAAGAATTATCATATTTTCAGCTCTTGACTAGCAAAGAGTCAGAAAACGAAGATGATATAGGCTAATATGTTTATTTCAAAAAATTTTTAAATTGACACTAATTTGTATTAGCAAAAGAAATAATTTTATTTAACATAGACAAAAAGTCAAAATATAGAAAGGTGCTCTAAGATACAAGATACCACTCAAGCACTAAGAAAAAAAATTTTTAATTTAATGCTTAATATGGTAGAGTGATGCCTACTAATAAACTTTCTTAAAAATAATTAAAGGATATTAACATCTAATGAGTAGTATGATGCCAAGCACAAAGTTTTATGTGTCTTAAAAGAAGCAGAATGGTAATACTTCCAGGAAGCAAATATCAAGATTATCAAATTCATATATTTCACTAAATATGTAATAAAAATGAAAACACAAAATAGCATCAAAATGTTATTGACTTAGAGAATTCTGGGATGAAAATGTTTCTAAGCATACGTCTACACACTTTCAAAATTTGTGAGTTAATGCACTTCATCTTTTCTATCAAAGCATTATTCATAGTAGAATGCTCATTAGGGGAGCTTGTGAAAAGCAAGGAAATTTTCAGGCATGATGATTCTAATGCTTATATGATAAATGCTTTGTTGGAACTCTACAATTTAATATCAATCCTAAAAGCCTTTTGGGAGTTTGAGAATTAAGATTTAGGAAAGTTATTTGAAAGTCTATGCTGTAATTTTGGATAATATGCCATGTAAATGTATGAGAAAAGATACTGTCCAAATTTAAGAAAAATGTTGTTAACAAATCCACCCACATAATCACTTCTCAACGGCTTTCCTAAAAAGGTGATTTCTCCAGATGTTATTGTGTCATGTGGTAGATATGTCTACAAAGATAATTATGAAGAATAATTCAGTGTGTTCATTCAATAAAAAAAGAAAATATGTATCAAGTATCTACAATGTGCTGGGCAAATGTTCAAAGCAAAGCACTGAGGTTACAGAAATGAACAAAGGATACCAAATCCCAACTCTTGGGGAGTTTATATTTGAAAGCAGGAAAAGCAGATATGTGAGGGAAAGGATAAAATATACCAGGGCTCTTCTGAAAAAATCCAGCCATAAATGCCTCTATTTTCATATTATGTGGCTGGATACTTTGCAGACAGCCCTCATGTATTCAGGTAGTGATACGATCTATGAATAAAACAAACAAAAGAACAAAACAAAAGTGAAGCAGGTAGAGAGAGATGTAGAAGGGAAAAGTGCTATTTTACCTCTAGTGGTCCAGAAACCCTCCGTGATAACACTGAGCAGAGATGTGAGAGGTGAATAAAAAAATCATGTATTTGTCTGGAGGAAAACTTTTTCAGGTAAAGTGAACAGGAAAGGTGCAAGCCCTGAAGTGGAAAGATTTCTGTCATATTTTAGAAATTGTAAAGGCAAATGCGTCTGTGGTTGATCACACGAGGGGCAAGTGAAGAAACTGAGATCAGAGAAGTATCTGGGGAACAAATTGTCATGGTTTTAAATTTGTCTGTAAATTATATAATATGATACCCCTCCCTTCAAAAAGCAAAGCATAATTTTTCTCCCCTTAAGAGGGGGCTGGATGTAGTGATTTAGTTAGAATTAATATATGACAAAAGGGATGTTATGTGACTTCCGAGGTGAAGTCATGAAAGGGACAGTTTGCACCTACCATCTCCCTTGGATCCCTTATTCTGGAGAAAACAATATACCATGTTGTCAAGACACACAAGCAGCCTCAAGAAAAGCATATATGAGAAGAAATGGAGGCCTCCCACTAAGAACCAGCCTAACATGGCAGGTGTGAGAGTGCACCTGCTCAGAAGGGATCCTCCATCCTCAGCCAGGCCCTCAGACAACTGGAGCTGCAGTCAACATCTTGCAACATCTTAATTGCAATGTCAAAAAAGACTCCAAGCCAGAACCATCTAGCTTTTCTGACCCACAGAAACAGTGAAAGATAATAAATTTTTATTTTTTTGTTTGAAGCCACTAAGTTTTGAGATAATTTGTTATGCAGCAATAGAAAAACTAATACAAAGATAATATAGGGTCTAGTAGCCAATTGAAGGACTGCCAGTTTTATTCCAAATGAGATGTGAAGGCACTTGAGTGTTTAACACAGAAAAGGTGCATGATCTGGCTTTTTAAAAACATCACCCAGGCTGCTCTGTGAATATACTGTAGAGGGAAATGGTAGAGGAGATCATTGCAAGAGTTCAGACTAATGCTTAGGCTGACTTATATTACAGCAGCAGCAATTTAGGAAATGGAGAGGTATTTAAATTTCAGATAAATGTGAAAGTAGAACTGGCTGGATTTGTTAAAACAATGGCTATGATGTGTGAGACAAAGAAATGAGCCGAGTGTGACTCCAAGGTTTTTGGCCTGAGCATCAAGAAAATAATGAAGTTGAATTAACTGAGATTGGGACACTGGGGATATAACAAGTTTGGCAGTTTGTTTTTAAACATGTTCAAATTAGATGTCTATTAAAAATCAAGTGGCAATGTTGAGATGGTAACTGGATATGGAGTTTCACCTTCAGGGAGAGGATGCAAACTTAGACATTTTGGAATATAGAAGGGAGAATAGAGTTGCCGATGTGGGTAAGCTGAATTAGCTAATGAGTGAAGATAGAAAAGAAAAGAGAGTTAGCAAGCACTGGGCCATTACAATGTTTTGATGTCTGGGGAATAAGAAGGCATTCTCAAAGGACACTGAAGAGTAGCAAATAGCTATGAAGGAGAAAAGCATGAGGAAGTAGTGTCCCAGCAACCACATAAAAAAGATTCAAAGTAGAGGAAAAGATATACTGGATCAAATGCTGGTTAAATAGGATGAAAATTCATTATTGAATTTAAAAATCTGTGTGTTTATGTTTGTGGTGGTAGTGGTGGTTTTGTGTGTGTGTGTGCGTGTGTGTGTGTTTATGTTTGTTTGTTTGTTTTGATGAACACTTGCAGTGGTGAAATGGGCATGCAATCCCAATTAGAGCAGGTTAAAGACAGAATGAGAGAGTTAAGAGGTATATGGTAAGCCCTAGAACATCCACCCAGAAAATAACTTTAAAAATATGTTTTGAAGAAATTATTAGAGAAATTTCAATGTTATACCAAAATTATTTATGTAATGCAAAAGAAAGTAGTAAGAAAGAAATTGAATAAAAAAGATATAAGACATACAGAAAATAAAAAGATGGCAGATGTAAATCCAACAATATCAATAATAATATTAAATGAGAATGGATTAAATAACTCAATCAAAAGGCAGAGATTGTCAGACTGAATTGAAAAAACAGAAAGGTCCAACTATATACTGTCTGCAAGATTCAAAGATACAATTGGGTTGAAAATGAAAGGATGTAAAAAGACATATCATGCAAACAGTAACTATTAGGAAGTTGACAATATTAATCAGAAAAAAATGGACTTTCAAAAATCATTGCTAGATATAAAGAGGAACATTTTATTTCTTTAAAGACTCAAATCATCAGGAAGATATAACAATTATAAACATATACATACCAATCAGAGCCCCAAAGATTTATGAGACAAGAACTGGCAGAATTGAGGAGAGAAATAGGTAATTTGACAATCATAGCTGGAGACTTCAATACCCCAATTTAAGCAGTGGATAGAACAACTATATTGACAAATAAATAGAAGATTTGAAGGACACAAATAAACTAAAGCTAGCAGACATCTATAGAACATGACATCCAACAACAGCAGTATACACATTCTTCTCATGTGTACATGAAACTTTCTACAGAATAGACTATCTAGTAAGCTATAAAACAGCATCCAAAAAAAAAAAAAACCAAAAAAACCCAGCATCAACATATTAAAAGAATTAAAATTATGCAAAATATGGTCTCAGACTATGGATTGAAATTAGAAATAAGAACAAAAAATTGGTGGAAATTCACTAATATGTAAAAATTAAATACTAAACTCCTAAATAATCAATAAGTCAAAGAATACATACAAAAGGAATTCTATAGAATATGATATAGAAAATACTTTGAGATGAATGAAAATGAAGACACTAGATACCAAATCTTACAGCATTCAGATAAACCAGTACCTAGAGGGAAATTTATTCCTGTAAATGCCTGCATTGTAAACAAAAAATAATAATAAATCTTAAAGCAATAAATTAACATTCTACTTTACAGCTCTGGAGGGAAAAGAATAAACTAACCCACAAGCAAGCAAAAGGAAAAAAAAAACAGTAACAGAGTAGAGAGGAGTACTAGAAATAAAGAAAGAAGCAAGATACCAAAAGTTGTTTCTTTGAGAAGAATAAAACAGGCAGACTATCTAGACTGACCAAACCAAATGAGAGAAAAATCCAACTAAAATCATATGGAAATACAAAAGACCTAGACCCAAAACAGTCTTGAAAAAGACAAAGTTTACACTCTCACAGCCTGATTTCAAAATTTAAAACAGTCTGATACTTGCATAAAGCTAGATATATAAATTAATGGAATAGAACTGAAACTCTAGAACTAAACCATACATCTGTGTTCAATTGATTTTCAACTAGAGTACAAAGACAATTCTATATAGTCTTTTTAACAAAAGGTGCTCGGACAACTGTATATCTTTATGAAAAAGAATGAAGTTGGACTAACTCAAAATGAATAAAAAACTAAATGGATCAAGAACTATAAAACTCTTAGGAGAAAACAGGAATAAATTTGATTGGATTGAGCAATAGTTTCTTTGACATGACACCAAAGCATAAGCAACAAAAATGAAAAAAATAGATAAATTGGGCTTCATCAAAATGTAAAAGTTTATGCTTCAAAAAGCTTCATTAAAAAAGTGAAAAGACAACCCACAGTATGGAAGCAAATAATTGCAAATATATTTCATAAGGAAGTTGTGTCTAGAATATATAAAGAACTCTTACATCTCAATAAGAAAAAGACAACCCATTTAGAAACCTGGCAAAGGATATAAATAGAAATTCCTCCAAAGAAGATATGCAAATAACCAATAAGCATGTGAATGGATGATCAATATTCAATATCATTAGCCATCAAGGAAATGTAAATCAAAACCATAATGAGATACCACTTCCTGTCCACTAAGATGGCTATAATAAAAAGACAGATTACAAGTAAGTTTTGGTTAGAATTGGAGAAATTCCAACTCTCATACATTGCTGATGGTAATATGCAATGATGCAGCCCTTTTGGAAAACAGTTGAGTAGTTACACAAAATGTTAAACATAGATTTATCATATGACCCAAGAATTCCATTATTAAGTATGTAAATTATTGATGTACTGAAAAACTTGAGAAATATAAAAAAAAGAAAATTTATGTCTACACAAAAACTTGTATATGGGTTTTAATAACAGCATTATTCATAGTAGCCAAAAAGCAGAAACAACTCACGTGTCCATCTCCTGGTGCATAGATAAATAAAATGTTATATCTATGTAATCGAATATTATTTGGCCGTAAGATGAAATGAAGCACTGATACATGCTTCGATATAGATGAACTTTAAAAATATGCTAAGTGAAAGAAGCCAGTCATAAAAGACCACATACCGTGTGACTCTATTTCTATGAAATGTCTACAATAGGCAAAACTGTAGGGACAGAAGGTAGAATTGCCTAGGGCCCGGGGGTGACTTGGGGAAAATGTAGAGTAACAGCTAATAGGTATAGGATTTCATTAGAAGTGATGAGAATGTTCTAAAATTGATTGAGGTAATTGTTAATGATTTGGTGAATATACTAAAAATCACTGAATGCATGAAGTGGGTGAATTGTGTGGTGTGCAAATAATATTTCAATAAAGCTATAACTGAAAAGGGGGAAAGAGAAAATAAGAGGAGAATTAGAGGACATTGAGAGACCAACTCTTTCATGGAGGTTTTACAAAAGGGCTGAGAATGGGACTGAAGCTGGACAGTAATGTAGAGTCAAGGTATGGCTATCTATGGAAGATATTACATATATTTGTATTTTAATTAACGTTCCAGTGGGTAGTGATGCAGGAGAGAGAGTACACTCGTAATCAAGCGGGAGGTGATGAGGTCTATTGCAGAAGCAGAGGAGTTGGTCTGAAGCCAAAGCACAACCTTGCAGTTCAGCAAAGAACACAGTTACAGAGGCACAGAGGCTGGGAGATTGGCACTGTGGGCATGAGAGAGAGAGAGAGAGAGAGAGAGAGAGAAGCAGCAACGAAGAATCTGGGCAATGAACCTGAGGCGTCTGGGTGGAGGAAATGGCACCCGCCCTCGGTAAGCCCGCCCCGCCCCCAGATCCCTAAGAGGTCCACTTCACTCAGTGGGTAAAGAGATGTAAATAAGAGGCAGCCAATTTCCCGGCCCTAAGCAATCAGGCTCCAAGATGGGGGTGAGGTAATGAAGGGACTGCCACAGTAGCCTCTAGCCCGGTGACAACCGGAGCACATTTTACTCACCCTGGTCTTGCTGTCTGCTTGGCACACCATCAACCCTCTCCCTGTCCAACCCCTATCCCAGCAGGACTGAGCTTAGATTTATCCACATTCTTAGGCATTTTAATCTCTACTTGTCTTTGACATGTCTCTGCTATGAGCTCAGTATCTAACGCCAGCCTGCCTCACCCCTGCTGTCCTCTCACAGATGCCTCCCTGCTCCTGGCTCCTGACCCCGGCCTGCCCAGCCCTTGGTTTGGTGTTCCCAGCTTGGCTCTGACCATTCCCAGTGATCTCACTCTGCTGTGGAGCCTAGATAGGACTGTTGTGTTCTCAAAGGTCAGCAGTCAATGGGGTGTCTGGAACTCAAAGAATTTCCCCATAGAAAAAATTTATGATAAATAGTTGTATGGTTCCCAGGCCAACCCACAAAGGCCTATTTAACCAACCACGGTGCTGGTATAACTGGCTTAAGCCATGGGGTCCTGGGAGTCTAGTGAGGTGATACAGAGGGAAACAGGCAAGAGAGTGAAAACTGCTGGCAATTGAACATGAAACATGAAAGAGGAAATTTCAAGGGCAGAGAAAGTAAGAAAGAGATGGAACAGTACCTCAGAGGGGTTGCAGAGCAGATGGCACCCGTGCCCAGAGAAGGCTCGCAAAATAGGGACTGTCACAAACCGGGAAGAGCCCAGGGGGAGGTGAGCAGGGGCCAGCCCTCCAGATCTTTCATAAGCAGAATAACATTATGGCAGATCTCCCTAAGCCGCTGAGAAGCTTCCCTCCAGACAACATCAGCAAATATGTTTCCCTTTGAGGACTTTTTCCAGTCGAGGAAACAAAAAAACGTCACTCCGGGTGAAATCAGGTGAATACGGAGGGTGGGGCACAGGGGTCACGCCATTTCTGGTCAAAAGCTGCTGAACACTCAGCATGGTGTGGGCAGGTGCATTGTCATGTCACACATTGTTCGTGTAAATCACCCATCATGAAACCGGCAAACATGTTAAAAGAATCTCCAAAAAAATTCACTGAAGCTGAACGCAGCCTCTCACAACAATACCAGCTGGTACGCTGATGCAGATGGTTCCTAGAACACTCAGTTAGAAAAGAGAAGCCTGTACTACAAGGGGCCTGACCTCCAAAAGATCATTCCAGGTTGTTTGGGGTCCCCCTCGAACATGCAGGATATCTGGGTGTTCTGTTCATCACTTATTTTACGCTCTCTAATACACTCCTTGTCTTGTCCCCAGTTCACCTCTGCACAGACTCTTGCAATTTCATATGTGCCCTGTCGACCTGTTACCCCCAGATCACTGCTGCTTGGGACCCACTGTAACCCCTGTTGCCTTTGTTCTTCCCACCAAGGTTTGGGATAAAATAAAAGCAAATACCCCTGTCAGGTCTTCCACTTCCATTGGCACATCCCAGCCCTCTAGGCCCACATATCTCAGACTCTCCTGTGTGACTGGGTAAAACCCACAGGCCCCAAACTCACGAATTCTGCCTCAAGTCAGTCTTGTGTGGAGCCAAGGAATCTGCATTCATACAAACATCCCAGGTGATTGGGAGGCCCACGGTCTGGGAGATGGTGCAGTGTGGGGTCACTCCCCCACACCAGTCCTTCGCCCTGACAGAATCCCTCAGCCACAAAACCACAGGGCTTTCAGTACATGTTTCTTTCACTTTTCATGGATAGTGAGAAGGACTCAAATAGAGAACTGGTAACAGGAATGATAACAATTTCATCCTCATGAATCCACTGGCTGATTTTAAAGTTCTCTTTTGCCGAGTTGAATCTTGGTAAAAAAAAAAAAAAAAAAAAAATGTGAGTGCTGAGGCAGGAGAAAATCTGCGTATTGCTAAAGTTGCAGGTGTGTTGGTCAAGAGATAAACACACTTACATCCATTCCCTTTTTGTCTTTACTGGACAACCTGAAGAATGAAAACCCTCATTGAGCTGGTGGCCAACCTACGTGATGGAGGGGAGCAGAAGTAAAACTCAGAGCCTCGGATGCGTAAGCACTCAGCGCATTACAGCTCCCCAGACAAGGCCGTGGGCACCAGGCTCTGAGGAGGAGCTCCGCATCCACGGCAGGAGGAGGGACCGTCCCAGAACACAAAAGGATTTCTTAGCTCTCGTTTCTGTCCTTTGGTGCAGTAGAAAATAGCGGAAATGTTGCCAGCCAGACAAAGCAAATGATCTTTCAGACTGTTGAAGAGTATTATATTACATGCCGTTCTTAATAATATCTTGCATTAATCTAAAACTAACACCCACGGCCGACTGACTCCACAGTGTGTGTTATGATTGTGAGACGATACAACGTTCTCAAGGTCTGGGAGCCGGCGTTTTGTATGGGAGGTGGCCAGGATAGCTAGCGAAGAAGCTTGTTTTTCTTTGGTTTAGCATTTTCTTCTCTAACTTCCTATCACTCCCTTCTTTAAAAAAAAAAAAAATTATTTGTAGTAGCTGCTCCAGTTTCTGCCCTTAGAAATCTGCTCTATTTATTAACTACTCCTCCGGTGAAGAAATTCCACTGAAATTCCTTCAGGGCCTGGCTGCCTTTCAGCTTCTCTTTGCACATTCCTGCCTCTATGTATGTCACCATCTTAAATAGCTGAGCCTTCTGTGCTTTAATAAGGTCTCTCTGTAATCTCTTTCCTTCTTTCTTTTTTTTTTTAAGTACACAGACCTAGTTTTGCTAAGTTTCTGAATACCTCAGATTGTAAAGCCCCCATAATACTCTAATTAATTTCTTTTTACCTCCTCAGTGTCCTCACTGGTCAGCTAATAACATAAGGACCAGAACTGACCTCATTACAATAACTTCTTATATTTCTTACATTGCAATCAAAATGATCCCTCCAGGCTGGCATTTGAATTACATCCCCCAAACCCACTCCCACCCCCAACCCCCTAGAGGTGCTGTGTTAGAGATTTATGTGTGCATTCTTCATAGATTCCAATTGTCTGGGTTCCAAATTTTGGTACTGAATTTTTTTAAAAGCATAGGAAGTTCTGACAATTAAGTTCGTGACCTGATCCTAGAAAAAGTGCTACATACCTCCTTGCTGAATATCACTATGGTCACCTTTGAAGTACTCCCCTTGGGAAACTGTGCACTGATGCCAGCACCTAGTCCAAAGCAACTTTGGAACTCTTTTTCTGGAATGGCCATCAGAGCTATCATATTACCCCTGATGTTCTGAATGTCATCAAAATGTCTTCCTTTCAATATTTCCTTTATCTTCAGGTAAAGAAAAAAGTCACTGGGGGCCAGATCAGGTGAGTAGGGAGGGTGTTCCAATACAGTTATTTGTTTACTGGCCAAAAACTCCCTCACAGACAGTGCCCTGTGAGCTGGTGCATTGTCATGATACAAGAGCCATGAGTTCAGCTAAGATGTTCCTATTTGTGTCTCTATCATCATTTACTCGATCTGCTATGCTTCTCACAGTCAGATGACAATTTTGACACACAATTCGATGAATTTTTGCCATCTTTCATCAGTGCCTAAGATTCTTCTGTGAGCTACTGTATCTTCTTGAGCTTCTGTGCACTCACTTCCGTGAGCCTCCAGTACCCTTAAGCTCTATGAAAGCTAATATATTACTTCATGCTTAAGATCACTTGACCTGGGTTTCAGCCACCAAAACACTCTAAAACGTCTTCCCTTGGGAAATGTGGAAATATTTGCAGCCTGCATTAGCCACAAGGCCATTCCAAGAAACATAAAAGAATGTGGCTCTCATCTAATAAAGGAGACGCTGAAAATGTTTGTTACAAAAGGACTAGGACTAAAAGCTTCTAGGTAAGGAAGTTAGCCACAAGATCAGCGACCGCACAAAATGACTGATGAGAAAGGAAGAGAGAATGAGAGACAGGGGCTCCAGTATTAAAAAGCAAAGTAGGAGAGAGCAGCCAAGCAGAAAAGATGAAAATAAAAACCAGCTACAGGCTTAATCTGTAATAACAATGGTAATAGTCCACATACCTCACGGAGTTACTGAAAGGATTCAATGAGTTACTATATATAAGGAGCTTTGAACAATACCTGATACACAGTCAGTGCTATAGAAGTGCCAGCCGTTATTGCTATCGTCCGAGCTGGGCTGGAAATCTGGGAGTGCTACTTGGCTAGATGGTAGCAGAGCAGGCTACGTGTTTAAACTCTTTCCCAGAATCAGCTTATGGCACTATGTGTTAAGCGAACAGCTTAACCCCAGATAGAGCTAGGAAATGTCAGACATATCCTCTCATTGCCTCATCCCTCCTGCCTCAACACATGTCACACGCCCCACCCTACCTCAGTGATTATTTATGAAAAGAGTCTCAAAAATTTTAACAACGGGACTTCTTTGTTTAAAAGAAAATCTGCAATGCATTTTCCCTCCAATATAAAAAATGGTGAGTGTTCTTTTATTCTCCTCAGCATCCAATTTATTTCCAGGCTGTGTTTGGTTGGTTGGTTGATTGTTTTTGTTCATTCATTGGTTTCACAGTCAAGAAAATCCAGATTGCCAAAAATAACAATTGCTAATGGTATTTAAAAAAATGTAGCCTACCTTGCATTCTTTGAAAACTCTTCAAGCAAAAGAAGTGTATGCTGATATCTCACAAAAATGGTATGTAATATACTTGAGAATGTGTCATTTTATCATGAATTTCAGTCAAAATATATTTTGAATAAGTTCCAATTTAATATTTGAGTACCTTTAATTTACCTCTATGATCTTGCAGTAGGCAAAATTCTAACAAGGGCTCCAAGATTCTCATTCACTGGTGTTCACATTCTATGTAAACTCCTCCCTTTGAGTATTGTGAAGACCTGTGACTATGGTGGGATTGTGCTTTCATAATTAAATTAGATTATGTGGCAAAGGTGAAGGGTTATTTTTTCATAATTTGATTATTTTTTATTGCAGTTGACGCACAATATTATATTAGTTTTGGTGTACAACTTGGTGATTAGACATTTGTATAACTTACAATGTGATCGCCCTTACAGAAGGTGAAGGGATTTTGTAGATGTAAACAAGGCCCCTCTTCAGTCAACTTTCAGTTCGTCAAAAGCAGGTTACTGTTACAACATCGTAAGGTATATAAATGTTGAATCACTGTGTTGTACACCTGAAGCTAGTACAATATTGTATGTCCACTATACTTAAATAAAGAAAGAGGTTGCCTTATGTGGATCGGACCTAATCGGTGGGCCCCTACAACAGAATCAAAGCAGCAGTTATCTCCACTGGCCTTGAAGAAGTCAGATGACACATTGTAGTGAGAGGACCACATAACGAGGCCCTGAGAACAGCCTCTGGAAGCTGAGAGCGACACTCAGTGAGTGAACAGCAAGAAAATGGGGCTACGAGGTCCAAAATCACAAAAAGACTAAATTCTGGCAAAAGCAAAAAAAGAAAGAAAGAAAAGAAAGAAACACTGAGCTTGGAAGGGACTCCAGAGCCTCAGATTCCATCACAGCCTCAGCCAACACCTTGATTTCAGCCTTGACAGACCCTGAGCAGAAGACCCAGTTCACCCATACCTGGATTTCTGACCCACAAAAACGGTGAGATAATAAATGGATGTTATTCTAAGTCATTAAGTTTGTGCTAATTTGTTATTCAGAAATAGGAAACTAATACAAACACTGCATGCTAAACATTGGAAAATGCCCATGTAGGGGTCAGAAGATTCTAAGAAGCTTTCCTGAAGTTGATATGGGAGTCTTGAGAGGAAAAAAAAAAAAAACCAAAAAAAAAAAACCACTGTTCAGAAAGCAGAAATCAAAAACTTGGCAAAGCCAGCACTGGGAAAAGGAAGCCTGAGGAACGAACAGAAGTGTTTATAGCTTAGGGAAGAGATAAGTGGCTTGGAACCTAGCAGAGGCATCAAAAATTCCTACTGTGAGCACATGTGAGGGAAAAAAATAAATATAGAGCATAAAAGAGGGCTCCAGGCTTATAAATAGCATTTATCTTTCAATTCTGATTATTAAAATAATATATACTCACTGAAGAAAATTCAGAAATGAATAGCAAAACAAGTATAAAAGAAAATACATATTTTCACATTGTTATAAGCACATGTATTTTGTAGCTTGATTTTTTTTAAACCTAGTCAATCAGTATTGTCCTGGGTTTATATCATCTGCAAACTGTCATTTATAGCATTTTTAAAGGCTGCATACTATTCGATCTCATCTATGTGCTAGGATTATGATTTACTTAATCATTCCCCTATTGTTTGAATTTAACGTTGTTCTTAACTTAAAAATATTTATTCTAAACTTGGAAAAAACCTTCAAGCATCAAAATCTGTGGAAAATAATATTTGCTCATAGAATTTCTTGCCCTGTCCTTTCACTACATTCCCCACTTTAAGACAGTATAAAGTCAACCCGGAAGAGGTTCCTGCTGTGTAAAATCCTATCTTATCCTTAGAGTTTCCTCCGTCATTGGGTATTCTTTTTGTTCAAACATGCTCTGGCTTGATCCAAATTACTTGTTCTCATTGCAATTTCCTCCCCTGGGAAATCTATTCTTTCCTGGCCTCTCTCTCTGTGTGTCTCTTTTGTAAACATTAAGGTATGATATGAAATTTGTTCCAAGTAATGTGTGCTTTCTCCTTTAGTAAAAGGCATCTTCCATCTCTGAGAAAGCTGAATTGTCACTGTCACTAACAATTCATTCCCTGTGCACATGCAGAACAAGCCCTACCAGCCTCTGGGCGATGCTCCCACCCTCCCATCGTCTGACTTCCGTTTGTCATGTTTTTCTTGCACTCTCTTATATTTACTCTGTAATCTCTCCAGCTTGCTTCTGTCTGTGCTGTCATATGTTTACACTCAGCACAGAGAAGCCACAAGAACGAGTGGATAGGGGCTTGGTCTTGAAGGCCAAGGTCTTAATTAAGTTCTGGTACACTTTTGATGGGTGACCTACACCTCAGATAGAGAAGAACTCCGTAAGTGAGAAGCCCCACACTGAGTCTCTGGGAGGAAACGTAACATGGTTTACAGGGTCTGTCTGTCAGAGTCAGGCATGAGGTGAGGTGTCTGCGGTAAGGTCTAGGGAGCAATGTATTCAAAAGCTCCCGGGTGATACTAATGAGTAGCCAGGACTGAGAACAATTACACCAGCTATTTTGTTATGCCAAGGTAAGAAGAAGGAATTGACAAGGTGTGAGGGCCTCTTACATAACTAGACGCTTTGGTGGTCTTCTGTCTGCTGGCTTTCACACCTCTTCTGACTGATGTTGAACTGACCTCAAACTCCTCTGGCTTCTTCACAGAGCATCCCTGTGAGCTCTTCAGAAAGTTCTAGGTGCTTCCTCACTGCCCTGCTGTGAGGATCCACTCCTAGCTGACCCTCCTCACCCCTCCTCAGCTCACACCACCAGCTTTTCACGACTATCACCCCTACCTTACTGTTAAAATTCCCTCAACCTGGGGCCCTCTCTACTGGGTGGAGCAATAGCCGAATGACTCCAGGCTAATAATACTTGTGTGTCATTCCTTGATGCATGGGAAACTCAGGCAAAACAGTGGCAGCGTGGGCTCCTCTGCTGCGTGCCTACCCTGTCTCGCCATCTCTGTCTCATCATCTTTTGCCCTGATTGGGCAGAGGATGCGCAAATTAACGTGTCCTCTGCCTAAGTATACATAGACACCCAACTGGGGTCTTCCTGCAGGATTGTGATGTCTACACAAAATATTAGAGCCCTGCTTACCCATTTAGCTTGTCAGAGGTTAGGTACGAAGCACCTTTTGGTTATGGTGAGGAATACGTTCAGATGATGAATACTAAAATCCTGATAAATTCTGGTAACCCCTACTCTCATTCTCCTCTCTTTTCCACAATACTCTGCTCATATAATGATCTGGTTTAAGGTTAGGAATATGGATGTTTTGTGGCCTTAGAATAAGCTTTGGGACAGTGCGTGGTACCATTTTTCAGAAGCTCCTTTCAGCATGCAAGTCCAGCTGAACATTAGATTCATGTACAGCATGTGTGTGTGTGTGTGTGTGTGTGTGTGTGTGTGTGTGTGTATATACACATGTATCTCCAGCTCTAAGCCCTAGAGGCCATTTTTTCTATTGGTCTGAGGGAAATCTCAGATTTCTGTGATTGTTTTTCCTTTTTTAGCTTTCTTTGGGGGTACATTAAATGTTTTTGAGATCATTGTAAATTTGCATGCAATTGTGAGAAATAAGACAGCGAGATCCTCTGTATCCTTTACCCAGCCCTCTCCGCAAAGGTAACATCTTGCAAAACTATGATCCACGGTCACACCAGGATATCGACAATGGTAACAGTCAAGATACACAACATTTTCTTCAACACAAGTTGCACAAGTTGAAACCACTAATCTGTTCTCTATGTATGTAGTTTTGTCATTTCAAGAATGTTATATAAATGGATTCATGCAGTATGTAATGTTTTAAGTTTATCACTCAACATACTTTTCCAGGGATTCATACATATACAGTGTACAGCACAAATAACACTCCTTCTCTATGAGTTGCTAATCTACACCAAATCTTCTATCATAAAATCAGTATGTAATGCGGTAACATAATAATATCACACCTGAGCACACTTTAGGTGACATTTTAGGTGAAATGTTCAAATTGCTGTCCATCTCAGGCAAGACATACAGGGTCCGGCATTACTTCTGCCAGACCTGTATTATGTATCAAGCATTTTTCCCTTTTATTGTTGAGTAGTATTTCATGGTATGGATGTACCACAATTTGTTTAACCACTCACCAGTTGAAGAAATTCCAGGTTGTTTGCAGTTTGAGGCTAATATGAATAAAGTGACTGTGAACATTCATGGACAGGTGTTTATGTGAACCTAAGTTTTTATTTCTCTGGGATCAATGCCCAAGAGTATGCTTGATGGGTTGAATGGTAATTTGGTAATTGCATGTTCAGTTTAAAAGAAATTGCATTGCTTCATCGTTCAAGATAGTTCATTGAATTCCAATGGACATTGCCTGAATTCCAGATGGCAGAAAGGAGGAAGGGTAGAAGGCAAAAAGTATCCTCTCCAGTTATGTAAGTTCTTCTTATGTAGTTTTCCCAAAAGTTATAGACAACACTTCCACTTACATCTTACAACAAGCACTTAGTTAATCTAACAATACCAGGCTGCAGAGAAGTCTGGGAAATGTTATGACACCTGAGTGCATTGCTACTCTAAATAAAACCAGAATCCTTTATTAGAATAATTAGATTGTGTCTCCATAACAAACAATCTCAAAATCTCAAAGGCTTAACACAACAAATGTTTATTTTCCTCTCGCATTACATGACCATCCTGGTGTTAGGGCTCTTATCTGTGGTGTCTTCACTCTGAAACCCAGAACCACTATCAGAAATACAGCCAGTCATCATCACAGAGAGAGAGAGAGAGAAAGAACGAGAGAGAGAGAGAGATTGAGAGAGAGAAAGGGGGGGACATGAATCTTACTCTGGTTCTTAAAGTTCACATTTTATTGATCAAAGCAAGTCACATGCCGCATTTAACTACAAGGGAGCAGGGAAGTGTAATTATACCATTTATCAAAAGGAGAAGAAACAAAATATTTAGTAAGTATGATTAATGACTTACCAGACTTAGGGAGGAAGGGGCAAATGGGTGTTGGGATAGGAAGCAGTCTCTGCCACAGTCTCAATCTTCTATGTGTTTTTAACCTACTTTTGTGAGCTATTTGTAACCTGCTTTTGCTCTCTGTTTTACATATTGGTAATCCTAAGGTTTTAATTGTTTTAATTGCCATTACCTAAATATGCTATGCTACTTCATTACTTGGTGCACATATTAATGGGGTTTGCCTTCCTTAGAATGTTCTTCCTCTATTTAACTCCAATTTTCTCAAGACTCAGTTTCGATCGCTTTAAACCCATGTCCTGTCCCCAGCACCTTATCCATGCTCACCCACTAGGATTAGGTAGAGCTGTAACAGTTTCACAGTCCTGACCTAGTATGGCAGCTCTGTTCCACATAGTCACTGGCCACCCACGGCCCTTCCACTTTGTTCTCTGTCGTCCTTTGTGTATCACCTCATGTCAAATTGACTGCTTGAGCTCCAATCACCGTGTCTTTACTCCAGCCAACAAAAAGGATGAGAGGTCAAAGAATAGCATGCAACTCCCTTCCAAGATCCTTCTCATTAGTTGGAAATGATACTTTTACTCACGTCCCATTAACCAGAACTTAATCACAGAGCTGTACCCTGCTGTAAAAGAGTATGGGAAAATGCAGTCTTTTCCTGGTCGGGCATGTGTTGGTGTCAAAACTGAGGTCTTATTACTAATGAAGAAGAGAAAATGTTGAAAGACATTGAGGGATAAATTGCAGTCTGTGCTGCAAAGATGAACATGCTAGTCCATTTTTTCATTCTCCCTTTCAGTCTTAATGCAATCAAAACTTACTTTTTGAGTTGCTACTCACTAGCAGTGACAATGGCATGGTTCCTACATTTATGAAACTTTGAAACACTAAACAAATAATCACCCCAATAAATATATAAATTACAAATCTTGATTTGTAATCAAAGTACAATGAAGAAAAATTATGCTAAGAGAGAAATTAATGGGGATGGGGACTAATTTAGATGCACAGAGAGGAGGGGTCAGGGAAAGCCTTGTGAGGGCTGTGGGAAGAAGAATGGCCAAGGGTTGCTGGCACAACCATCAGCTGGCAGTAGATTGGGAACATTCAGGAAGAGAGGGAATACCTGCAAAGGCCTTGAGGCAAGAAGGAGCTTGGTGTATTTGAAAAATGGAAGAAAGGCCAGTGTGGTTGGAACCCAGGGTGTGAGAGAAGAAATGTGAGGCACAGCTGAAAATGTGACAGAGGCCAGATCCTGACTTTGCAGGTCATGCTAAGGATTTGGGGTTTGATTGCAAATACATTAAGAAGGCATTGGAAATTTTTTAAAAAGACGAGTGACATGATTACCACATACTAAGCAAATAAGGAAGTTAGGAAATAATGGTTTCTTGTTTTTCATGAGTTGCATCTTCCCTTACATTACACTGCTATTTTTATCATTCTTTGTGTAATAATTTTTCTTTGAAAACTTTTCCTTCTTCAATCCAGATTCATGCAATAGTAGTACTTGCATTTTTTTTAAACTGGACTTGTTAAAATACATCATTGGTTTATTTTTCTTCTTTCTGGTGTCTTTGCTTTTTATTTACTTATTCTCTAAGAAAGGCAGAATAACATAGATTTATTTAAGTCAGAAAAATATTTAATGTACTAGAAGTTAAGACCAATCTCCAGTCTTCCTTCTTGTATAACTATTATCAGTCCTATATTGTGATCTCAAAGGTTTGGTACAAACTATAAACTTCTAGATTTGCTGTTGGCCTGCATAGGCCCAAAGATGAGACAGAAAGAAGGGCACAGTGGAATTTTCATGGCTACTTTTCTAGGCTTTAGTCCTGGTATAGTTCCCATGTCCTAATCTGGATCTTGGCCCTACTCCTGGCAATGGCATAATCTGGCCTGATGATTTCTGTGACCTCATTAGACTTCTGTCCCCAGGCTTTCTCTGCAGAGGTAGGAAGGGACTTTGATGCTGGTCTCAGGATCTCTGCTTCAAGATATATGAGTCTTTGTTTTTTGGATATGTTTTTGTATTTTTAGTATCTTTACATCTAGCCATCACAAGTCTAGGCAATAAAGGAAAGTTTTGTGAAGAGAGAGATTAATGAGGATGGGGTTTAATGCATATGGAAGGAAGGATCAGGGAAAACCCTTTCAGGGTTATACTCAGCAGGCATGTCCGAACTGCAGCCCAGGATGGCTTTGAATGAAGCCCAATACAAATTCTTAAAACATTATGAGATTATTTTGCTACCCCCTTTTTTTTTAAGCTCATCAGCTATCATTAGTGTTAGTGTATTTTATGTGTGGCCCAAGACAATTCTTCTTCCAATGTGACCCAAAGAAGCCAAAAGGTTGGACACCCATGGGTTACAGGGAGAAGTATGGCTGGGTACCCCCTACAGTGGAGTAGAGGACAGGTACTGATCTCCTACTTGTGTCAGCACTGGGCTTGGTACTGGGATTCAAGGATATCTTTGTCTGAAAGAGTCAGGGAAGGAGTCACATTAAGACAGTTCTTGAGCTGAGACTTGAGGTATGGGCAGAGATAATCAGGTGAGTACAACATGGAGGAACATTCCAGGGAGGAGGTACAGCATAGCACAAATGTGTAGATAAGACAGCATAGCCTACTGAGAAACTGTAACATGTGGGGACTAGTGTAGAGGGTGTAAGAAGCAAAGCATCAAGATGCAGACTGGAGAGACAGTACCTTGATATGGAGGGCCTTATGTTCTGTAAGTAATGAGAGCAATGAAAAGATTTTAAGCAGGAAACTGAGATGAGAAAATCTGTATATTAGAATGAACTTCTTGAAAGTAATGTGGAGGAGGACTTGAGGGCTTGAGCCTAGAAGCAGGGAGACCAGTTCCTGAAGGTATCTACATAGGAGCAGGTAAAAACTAAATTTGAATAATGGTAATAAGATTTAAGTTATTTAGGAAGACACAGCCAGGGAGGCAGAATGGACACATCTTAGAGAATAATTGGAGGAGAGATGTGAGTGACAGTCAGGGGTCAAAGATGACTCCTCAGTTGGTGGTTAGTGCTATTGAATGAAGCTAACTTAAGCAATAAAGAGAGAAGAGCAAGTATGGTAGGAAAGATGATGAGTTCATTTTCAGACATGTTGAGTCAATTGATATGAATGGGCAGAAAGCAAGTTGACTTTAATTCCAACACATTTCTGCTACATTGTGTCTTCATTGGATGTAAAGGCTAAGAGTAAAGGAGATTAGCAGAAAAGAAAGAGATCCGTGAAAGAGAAACCAGGATATAAGAGCAAGCAATCACACTGCTATAAAATTTATAGCTGAACATTCATTTCACAAATATACACAGAATATGTACAATCTCCAAGGTAGTATTCTATAGATATTATAAAGCTCATTAAGTTATGTATTATATTATAATATATAACATGGCTTTAAATACAATAAATATTCAATTAGCTGACATACAAAGCTACAAAAATGCCAAAAACAAAATGCAAAGGTGAAAAATGCCCTTGCAATTGACTGCTTAAATGATGTAGTAGTCATAATCTTATCTAAGTGTAAACATTTCATCACTCATAGTGGGATAGTCTCTCATGTTGTTTCTTGGTGTGACACAATATGAAATAAATGCAGTATCTATGAAGCATTCTTGCCAAAGGTTTTTTACTTGAATTTAATAAAGTCTTTATACTTACCTTCTGGGTTATGAGTAACATAGGGTATTTATGAGTAAGCCCAGCAATAACAGGAGAAAAAAATTAGAAAAATTTAGAATGTGGAACATTCTAGAAGACAACTCATCTGCTATTCTCAAAAAGTCAATGTCATGGGGGAAAAATGGTGGAATTGTTCCAGATGAAGAGAAACTAGAAGACATAGCAATCAAGTGCAATGAGTGAACTTTGGTTGGTTTTAGTTTGAAGAAAGCACTACAAAAAAGTATTTTGGGAGACAAGACAATGTTAACACAACAGGATTATTATGTGATATTAGAGAGTTATTAGTTATTTTCTTTAGTGATAATAGTATTGAGGTTGATGGAAGGATATCCTTATTTTTAGGAGAAGCACATTGAAGAATTTAAAAGCCGTGTTATTCAGAATCATAAAAACAGAATTCACAAGAAAAGGAATGTAGAAGAGGGGATTCAGTACAGATGTTGGAAGAGTTGAAAGGGCAAAAAAGGGACAAAGCAGTGACCCAGAGATTACCAAAAACAGAAAGCGATTGCCACCCGTAAGGCTGGAGGGACAATAGGAGAAGGTAGTGTTACTAGAGCCCGGGAGCCAGGGCTATCTAGTGAGACGAGGCAGGGATTCCCCCATGGAAGCCTGAACCATGACAAAGGGACTCTGGCAGAAATACACAAAGAGAAACACTAACAAAGACACTTCCCAAAGCACAGCACGAGCAGTAGAAATATCGTGTCTTCTTCTCTCTTAACATCAAATCTCCAACAATTGCTTCTTATTGGCCAAAACTTAAATAGAACCTAGTTGTAAGGGAGTCTGAGAAATGTATTTTGCAGGCACCAGGTCCCTAAGGTACAAAACAATGCAGAGGAAAATCAGGAAATGGATCAAGCAGGCAAATGACTGGCTGAGAAGAAAATTGTCACCATGTCTGCAACTTATTTCAAATAGTTCAGAGAACAAAATACATACAAATAAGTACAGATTAAAGCAAATGTGATCAACTATTAAATCTAGGTGGGTCTATGGATGTTCATTATACTATTCTTTCAATTTTACCATTGAAAAATATTTGAATATTTTTCAGAATAAATGGTTGGTGAAGAATCTATTCTAATACTCTATAAAAGAAATAATTAGAACTTGACACAAAGTCATGACCATGGAAATGGAGAGAGAAAATACTCAAAACAAATCTGGCAAAGTTTCTTATAAAATCCTTGTAACCAAGATGGAACAATGTGAGCCAGAGCAACATTTATTATTTTTTTCACAACTATACCTTTTGGAAGTTGAGTTTTTCTATTTGTCACTCTCCCAAGAACATAGCTATATCCCTACCTTATTTATCACATTCAAGAAGGTTTGATAAAATGGAAGTAAATGAAAATGGTTTTAAGTTGGTGATAGTCTTTAATCTGTCCTATATTTTTAAAGAAACAAATTAGTTGTTAAACACCCTACCGTTAATTACAACACACCGGAGTGTTACGACATTAGAACTGAAAACCTTCAGATAGAAAAATATAATTATAAAGCCACATACATGGTTGAGCCCTTGTATCCAAAGTTGATGATTAATGGAGAGATATCAGCCTAGCAAGTGGCTCCACATGATGCACTAGCAAGTCTGTCTCAGATGGCTTTACCCAGCTTTACATTTTTATCAATATCTTGAATGAAATTTAGAATGCATTGTATCATTATAATTACTGATGACATGAAATGGAGCCTGAGAGTGAATGCATCAAATGCCAGCTTAGAATCCACAATGATCTGGACCAATCAGAGTGGTGAACATGATATCTAATAGAAATAAGTGACCAGACTCTTACCTGAATCCAGAAAAGCCAATTAGTTCTGAGAGAGCACTTATGCGAGGGCTGTCTGAAAAGTATCCAGCCAAGTAATATGAAAAATACAGGAATTTACAGCTGGATTTTTCCTGGACAGACCTTGTATACAACTAGAGCTTGAGTTCATTCTCTGGTCCTATCACTGATGAAGTTTATCAACTTCAGCAAGTTGCTTTCTCTCTCCTAAACTGCCTCAGTTTCCACATCAGTAAATGGGAATAATAATAAGCCTTAACACATAGTTGCTTGAGTTGATGTACGTAAAGCAGTTGAATAATAAATAGTCTCTGGCACAAAGTAACAAAAAAAGTTAGTTGTCATTAGTGATGTGTGTGTGGGAGTGCTGGTAATAGCAACATTACCTAGTAAATAGGTATGAAAGAGATTTAGTAATTGATATTGCATTCAATAGATTTCAGGTGTGGGACAGAGTTGTCAAAGGAGTCCAGGTCATTTAAGGCCTTATTTAATTACAACCCCACTGCCTGGAATGAGGCTAATGAAGTCATGATTTACTCTACGATAATCGGGCTCTAACTGGAGAAAGGGGTTCAGAACACACGTGCCATAGTCACAAAGTCTCCTAAACAAATTAGAGTCTGCTCAACACAGAGCTGGAATGAAGGAACTATTGACAGAATTGGAGGTGTCAGTGTGTCTTCAGAAATTTAATAAGCTATGGAATAGAATTTTGAACTTGTTTTGTGTGGCCACCATTGATTTCTCCAGAACCAATGGGTAAAAATCACCATGACGTAGATTCTGAGTCCGCATAATAAAAAGCTTTCGTGTGGTAGGACTTAGGGAGGACTACTTTAGGGTGTGCTAAGTTCCCTGTCCTGGCACTGTCAGGCTTTATACATCAGGGTAACCACTTGGCAAGGGCATAACAGGATTCCAACACCAGATGGTGATTGAATTACGTGTCTTGTGAGACTGACCCCCACAAATCCTGAGATTTTATCCAATGCAATCTGAGGATTCTAGATTTGTTTTTAATTACATACTTAACTGCTTCCCAAACTGCTGCCTCTTAAGCTCTTACTGGTTTTTTCAGTCTTTGGACCAAAGGTCTGTATTTTTTATTTTTAACACCACCAAATATGTTAAAGTACTCAGTGTGTTCATTTTTTAGGAAATGAAGTTGAAATGATTCAACAGGAAATGTGCACTTAACTCCTAATGTTAGCTACCTCAAGACAAAATCAATTCCATTTCAAACAGAATGCTATTGGAGAGCTGTTTAGAAATGTGTTGATAGGAAAGAAATATTGAAGGTGAATACACCAGAACAGGAAATGAGAAACTTAAAGATACCTTGAATGCTAAAAGGCACGCTGTCCTTCCTATCCTCGAAACCTTGAAGAAATCATTTGAAGCATAAATGTGATGGCCTAAAAGTCAACGACATCTGGATTAAGAACCAAAATTTTCGCTGCTAGATCCTCCACAGAAACTCAGAAATTCCAATTCTGAAGACATCCAGATCACTAACCAGACTGACTCCATTAATACACACAAAACAGGAGAGGAAAAAACCAAACAAGCAATAAAATTCTGCTAGTTCTGCCACCTCTACATGAATAAACTGATCGCTCATTTCCCTCCATTTTTAATCAATAAGCATTCTTTTTAAGCCTGAGAAGTAGCGGTCACACATTATATAGAGCAGTCCTTCATTTCCTTCTCAATAGCTGGTTCTGCTGCTTGACCAAGGGAACGTTCTCCAACTCTGTCAGTGCACTCAAGAGCTTTACACCTAACTGTGAGTTTTTCAAGTTGGTATTACAGCTTTGTCATAGCTAGGCAATTGCACCTAAATTTGTGGGTCTTATTAAATAACCAAAAATATGTTCAGTGACCTCCAATCAAAGATGGAAACATAAAATCTAAGTTGAATATGCCATATCTTTATTCTGTGTTAGGTTTCCATGTTTTACCTACAGGAAAAAAAAAAAGTCAAATATGAGTATATACTTTAAAGGGTTATCTTGAGGGGAAGGGATATTTCTTAATGTTGAAGTGTAATCAGGCTATTCTTTCCAAATCTCAGAGCACAGCCCAGTTTAACATAGTGTCCAGAAATCAGTCTTAAATGAAACTGACAACCAGCAAAACTTTGACTTGCAGCAGTTTAAAATCTGCTGTTTACACATGAGAATTTGAATTCTTTGTTTTCCAGCACTCCCATTTTTCACGTCTAGATCCAAAACTCTTCAGTTCACCTCAGATTAGAACTTGATGCCCCAGCTTCCAGATTAGAAAGTGTCTAAGCCTTCAGGTCTAGGTGCTATTATAAGACATCGAGAAACACTCCCTCTATTATCATATTAAAAATATGGAATGTTTTTGTTTTGTTTTGTTTTACTAGGAATTCCATCACAGGTGATTTAGAAACAGTCAAAAACAAGAATAAAGCAGTTTAGTAGAAATAAGATAGTGTACAAGGGCTGTCTGGAAAAATCCAGCCATAAATGCCTGTTTTTCATGATCGATGGCTGGGTACTTTCCAGACAGCTCTCAAGTATCACCAAGCAGATCTACCTTTTAGAAATTTTATTATTCTGAATAATGTCTTATACATTCTTAAAAGGTAAGTATTGGCCAGTATTTATTAAAGTAAATAATTTTTCTGAAGCATTATTTTTAAATAGGAAAACTTTTGAAAACAGATATGAACAAGAATAAAAAAAATTAATATAAATTACTTTTATCTAGTGCATATTATTACATTCAGAATTATAAAACATTTTTTCTCAATGTTATCACCTAAAGGTATAATTTGAGTTTCAAAGAGGTAGTAAGAGTTTTCAAGGTGACCTCTAAAATTTCCAGTGTTATTACAGGTTGAAATACCACATGAGAGGCTAAAATAAACTAAATTTTCAAAAAACAGAATCTTGTAGATGACTGTAATGATTAATAGAGGTAAAGAGCTATCATAATCCCACACCATTTTATTTGATAGGTTTTCTGATTATCCTATAATTATATGCCTAACAGGCAAAATGTGTTATTATTATGCAAAATCAACACTTAAAAGTTGCATAACCTTAGATAAGAAACATCACTTTATGAAGTTTCAATTTCTTCATCTGCAAAATGGAAATGACTAACATAGGAAAGGTAAGTGATTCATATTCATAAGACACTTAGAACAGGGCCTGGCATACAGTAAGCATACAGTACTTACTAGTTCAAATTGTGATTATCATTTTTGTCATCCTCAGCAGATTCATTAGTTGCAGAAAAATAATAAATTCATTTTGAAATATTTTAAAAATCAGATCATTTTGCAAAAATGGTTTTATGTCAAACTCAAGTACGTAATAATGGAAACAGGAGGCAAATGTTTGCTCTCCTTGAAGGTCAAGTCTACACAGCCTTTAGCTATTTTCCTCTCAATGCATCGTACAAACTCTTTTGTAGTCCCAGGTCTATAGCAGTCAAGATCTGTTTGTGAAATATATGAAAGAACCAATTGAACAAATTAATAATAGAACAAACTCTCCCCACAACATGGGCTGACCTCACCAAAATCTCATTCATGTGGCTTTACTTTTATATACCTTTTATCAGCAACTTCACAAATTTCTGTTTTATATAAGAGAATGCTGAGTCAGTCTTCTTGAAAGTAATGAAAGAAGGAGAACCTGAGAGCTGGAAATAGAAGAGGAAGGTAAAGTACAATTGGAGTAGAGAGTTTTGCAATAAAGATATTTTGCAAATTAAAAAAGGTATAGAAAAAGTAGACACCATGCTTGGAGCTAGACATTTGTGTTTGTAAAAAAGACAAAAGTAAGGTACTAATAGAAGGCAACAGGCAGTCTTTCTGAGCTTTGGCATGAATAGACTCTTAGGAACACTCATTGAACCTGTACTATGCACCACACAGATGAGGACATTTAATCATGGTCACAGCAACGCTACCAGAGAGTCACTGTTAGCTTCATTCTAGAGATGAAGATGCTGAGTCATAGAAAGGTTAACATGGGCCTGAGGTCATAGCTAGCAAAAGGCAAGGACAGGATTGAATATGGGCAGTCTGACTCCAGAAACTGTGAGCTTAAACACTGTATACCATTGTTCTTATGAGTAAATCTATATAATTCTCTGTAAGGAGCATTAAAAAAACTGCAGTGAATGTTTAAATTTAAAAAAAATTATTACAGTAAAAGACTCATTGCCATTAATCCCTCTAAAAATACTCCTCGCTTTAAACACACTTATTGCTCGTTCTTGCCACTTTCTAAAGCAGTTCTGGAAATCTTCTTTCATGAGTGTCTTTAATTGTGTTGTCGTGACTGCCTTGATGTCCTGAATTGATTCAAAATGTTTACCTTTCATGGTCATTTTGACTTTGGGGAAGAGCCAGAAGTTTCATGGAGCCAGAAGGTGGATGAGGACACAACATAATGTTTTTATTTGACAGAAAGTGCCATACCAGAAGCGATGTGTGATCTGACCCAATTCAGGACATCGAGGCAGCCACAACAGTACAACTGAAGACATTGATCAAAGAGGACTTCCAGAACTGCTTCAGAAAGTGACAACAATGATGAAATAAGCATGTTCAATGCGAGGGGAGTATTTTGAGGGGGGTTAATGGCAATGTGTCTTTTACTGTAATAAATTTTTTTTAATTTAAACATTCAGAGTATTTTTTTTAATCATACTTAGTTGGCTACACCAAAAAAGGTTAAATAAAGGTTTTTGCGTCTGAAAATTTCTAGTTATTATTTATCTCTGGGTTCAAAATGAGGAGCAAATAAAAAATGAATCAAAAATTAGAACGGTATTGATTATTGACAAAAAACAAGAGACAAGAAAGAAAAAAAAAGAGGAAGATTTATTGTGTAAAGGTTATCCACAGCAACCACAAACAAACTTACTAAACATCTTACTGAAACTCTTAAGGAGGAAGAATCTAAAGATTTCCTTAAAATACCTTAAGACAGAAAATGAAAATCAAGTGCACACACTACTCAGTTTCCATACTATAGCTGTTATTTTCTTCTGCCCATGATCTATGCTTGTCTTCTAAAAAGAGTCCTACCATTTTTCGTTGTTGTTGTTTTTCTTTTATGAGAATCACCCTCTCTCCATCTCAGGGAAAATTCTGGTGGAACTGACTCCATTCCTTGCCAGAACCCATGACCAGCCAAATTCTGGCCCCTCCACATTCCTGTGATAAATGTGTATGGGGAGATTATCTGCCATGGGATTTTCATTGGAATTACTAGGAAAAAGGAGGAGTCTTCCCAGGGATTGCCAAACTCATGTGCTCTAGGCCTGAACTTGTTTGTGGCCATCTTTATACACTATTGGGAAAAGCCTGTCTGAAATAAAAGACAATGAAGGGGACATCAGGGAAGGCAGAAGGGGAGGCACACAGAGTCCTAAGGGTCCCACGTGTGCACCTGAATCCAACTGAGTGAATCAACATGACTTTTCAATCACGTAGATGAATTTTTTTAAGTTTACATTTTCATATCCACTGTGCATTTTTCAATTGGATTGTTTTTTTTTTTATTGTTGTTATTGAGTTGGATGAGTTTCTTATATATTTTGGATAGCAGCCCTTATCAAATATATCATTTGCAAATATATTCTCCATTTCAGTGTTGCCTTTTTGTTTTGTTGAAGGCTTCCTTCACTGTGGAGAAGCTTTTTAGTTTGATACATTCTCACTTGTCTTTTTGTGCTTTTGTTTCTCTTGCTCAAGGGGACATATCCAAAAAGCTATAACATAGACTGGTGTCAAATAGTTTACTTTCTATGTTTTCTTCTAAGAGTTTTATGGTTTCAGGCCTTACATTTAAGTCTTTAACTCATTTTGAGTTTATTTTTGTATATAGTGTAAGACAGTTGTCCAGTTTTTTTGCATGTATTGATCCAGTTTTCCCAACACCACTTATTGAAGAGAATGTTGTTACTCCAGTGTATATTTTTACCTCCTTTGTCATAGATTAGTTGACAATATAAGTGAGGATTTATTTCTGAGCTATTTTGTTCATTTGACCTATCTATTTTCATGCCCCATACTGTTTTGATTATTATAGCTTTATAGTATAGTTTGAGATCAGGGACCATGATGCCTCCAATTTTGTTCTTTTTTTCTCGAGATTGCTTCGGCTATCTGGGGTCTCTTGTGGGTCTATATAAATTTTAGAATTATTTGTTCTAGTTCCAAGAAGAATAACATTGGTATTATGATAGGAATTACATTGAATCTGTAAATTGCTTTGGTAGTATGGTCATTTTAGCAACATTATTGCTTCCAATCCATGAGCATGATATGTCCTTTTATTTATTTGTGTCTTCTTTGATTTCTTTCTTCATTGTCTTGAAGTTTTCAGAGTACAAGTCTTTCACCTTGTGGTTAAGTTTACTCTTAGATATTTTCTTCTTTTTGATGCAATTGTGAATGAGATTGTTTTTTTCACTTCTCCTGATTATTTTTTATGAGTCTATAGAGACATGATAAATTTCTGTGTTTTAATTTTTTATCTTGCTACCTCACTGAATTCTTTTGTTAATTCTATTAATTTCTGGTGGGTTCTTTGAAGTTTTCTAAGCATCATGTCATCTGCAAATAGTGGCTGTTTTACTTCTTCCTTTCCTATCTGGATGCTTTTCACTTTTTTTTTTTCTGACTGATTGTTGTGACTAAGACTTCCAGTACTATGTTGAGTAGTGGTGAGAGTTAGTATACCTGTCTTGTTTCTGATCTTAGAGGAAAAGCTTTGAGTATGATGTTAGCTGTAGGCTTATCATATATTACCTTTATCAATTTGAAGTTCCCTCTATACCTACTTCTACTTCTTTAAGAATTTTTATCATAAATGGATGTTGAATTTTGTCAAACACTTTTTTTCATCTATTGAGATAATCATATGATTTTGAAAAGACCTTTCTGCAAAAAAGACATACAGATGGCCAAGAGACATATGAAAAAATGCTCAAATCAAAACCACAATGAGATAACACCTCACATCGATCAGAATGTTTATAATCAAAAAGTCAACAAATAACATGTGTTGGTGAGGATGTAGAAAAAAAGGGAACCCTTGTAAACTATTGGTAAGACAGCAACTTGTGCAGTCCCTATGGAAAACAGTATGGAGATTCCTCAAAAATCTAAAAATGGATATAGTATATTACCTAGCAATTCCACTTTTGGGTATTTATCCAAAGAAAACTAAAGCACTAGTTTGAAAAAATATATACACCGCTATGTTCATTGCAGCATTATTTACCATAGCCAGGATACGGAAGCAACATAGGTGTCCATTGATAGATGAATGGACAAAGAAGATGCAGTATGTATTTACATGTGTGAAATCTAAAAACACAACAAACAAAACAAAAACTGACTCATAGAAGCAGAGACCAAAGGGATGGTTACCAGAAGGGAGGGGGGTTAGGGGATGGTTAAAAAAGAGAAGGGAAATATATCAATAATATTGTGATTAGTTTGCATGGTGACAGATGATTAGAATTAGTAGAATGATGATACTGTAAGGTATAAAAATATAGAATCACTACATTGTACACCTGAAACTAATATAACCAATATAAGATTGTGTACCAACTATACTTAAATAAAAAATATGTTTAAAAAAAGTTTTCAGTTAAGTCAGTTTGATTTGGCTTTATGCCACTCATGGCACACAGAGTTTAGAGTAAAACACTAATATGAGGCATGTAAAATACCCAATAATAATCTCTTTAATTAGTGAGACATCTTTATGGTTTTAATTTTGTGTTCACAAAAAGATATGTATAAAATTATACTTTCACATAACATTTTAATCATCCAACTTCTTTATTCTTATAAGTTATAACATTTCTTGCCTGTGAATTCTCGTTCTATGATGTTTTTAGGAACCTAAGCCTCACAAATTGGGTGGACTATCAAAGAACATATTACATATTTACTCATATAGCTGTTTTATTAAAGTGTTATTAATAAATGCAAGTCAAAGACTTTGTAAAGAACTTAATATTGGAGGAGTTCCCTGATGGTGTAGTGGCTTAAGTCTTCGGTGCTGGCGCTGTCAACGTTGCGGCCTGGGTTCGATTCCCGGCCAGGGAGCGACCCACATACCAAAAAAAAAAAAAAAAAAAAAAAGAACTTAATATTGGAAAAGTCCTTAAGTATTGCACTAGATTACATAGAAAATTCCTTTTTTAAAAAATTAACATGCCTAATGGAAATCTGAGATTAATAAATGTAGGTAGAAAAGTGGCCCTCAAATTTTAATGTACCTAAAAATCACCTAGGAAGCTTGATGAATTGAAAATTGCAAGGTCCCACCCTCAAAAATACCATTGGACTATTTGGGTCTAATATCCAGGAGACCAGGTCTTTGATAAAGTCGTGAGGTGATTTTGATGTAAGTTATTTCAGACTAGCCTTGAGGAATTCTTATCTCATCAGCAAAGATGTTAGTTTGAGTTTGTAAATTATGGATCTCTGTCTTCAATCAAAGATCATTAAGGATAAACCGGAAAATATTCCTAATTTTAATTCCTCATAGTCTGATCAAGATTAAATGACACAATGCATATAAAAGACTTCACAGAATTAGCATACTGAGAGTAGTTCTGTTTAACGTGATTATTACAATAGAACTGAAAGACAACAGACTTAATAATCTTGGTATACTTAGAGTCCAGCTCTCTTTTCTCTCTAAAAATGTCAGGGTTCAAAAAGATTAAATACAGTATTCCCCTCTAACTTGTGGTTTCACTTTCCTTGGTTTCAGTTACCTGTGATAAAATGTTTCAGAAATATTAAATGGAAAACTCAATAAATAAACAATTCATAAATCTTAAATTGTGTGCCATTCTGTATATCATGATGAAACCTTGCGCCATCCTTCTCTGTCCTGCCCAGGATGTGAATCAGCTTTCTGTCCAGCTTATCCACTGTACATGCTCCTTGCCTGTTAATCACTTAGTAGCTGGCTCTATTACCAGATCGACTGTGGCGGTATCACACTGCTTGTGTTCAAGTAACTCTTATTTTACTTAATAATGACCCCAAAGAGCAAGAGTAGTAATGTTGGCAATTTGAATATGCCGAAGAGAAGCCATGAAGTGCTTCCTGTAAGTGAAAAGGTAAGTATGGTAAATAAGGTATTTTGAGAGTAAGAGATACTGCATTCACATAACTTTTATTACAGTGAATTGTCATAATTGTTCCATTTTATTATTTGTTATTGCTGTTAATCTCTTCTTCTGCTTAATTTATAAATTAAACTTTATCACAGGTATTAGGTATAGAAAAAAATATAGCAGGTACAGAGTTCAGGACTACCTGCAATTTCAGGCATCCACCAGGAGTTTTGGAACAAGTGGGGATAGCCTACTGTACTGTGCTGGTTTTTAAGCTTGTGTTTCTCTGTACCAAACCTGTGAATCTCTGATAATTAGAGGAAAACACATACCAAATTTGTGGGTGCTTCCCTGACCCATTTACCAAATAACTTGCAAGCCTATAAATTTTGAGTGGGCACAGAGTAAGGAAAGGTTCTGTGGCATGTGGAGTTTGTACTGTAAGTTGGTCTGTCTCTTGGACTTCAGAAGAAAAGACTAGTAGAAGTAGACTCATTTCACCCAAGACCATCAGAATAAGACCCTCCAGATGCCAAAAATCTCTGGTTATCTCTCCCTTCTTTGCATATTTTTGGTCTTTAACTCTTGATTATTGTCTTCTTTCTTAGTTGGTCTAAGGTTCTAGATAGCTCACAGACATCCCTAGCCTTTAATCACAGTACTCCGAAGGTCCTCACAAATGATGGTCCCTACATATGGGACTGAGTATTCAGACACTGGAAAAGTTGAGTAATCCATATCCAAGTTAAGGGGAAAAACCATTGGATTATCTAAAGAAGATGCAAATGAACTGTGAGACAAGTCTTCATGGCTCAGATTTGAAACTTTCCTGTTTTGTCTTTGAAGTGCCATGCGAACTCTAATAACAATCTTTTTCTTAGTATTTGTTTCTGTTGCAGAAGCCAAATGTGTGATCTTCAGAGTCTTAATTGTTGCTGTACAGCTGCTGTCATGCCATGTAATTCAAGTGATCATCTAACAAAGAGAAAAAGAAGGCCTGATGATTAAAGAGATGAAAATAACTTTCATAAAGCCTATAAAACTAGATTCACTCATTGTAACACACCCCATGCTTCCCTAATGTGTGCATTCACCCTTGTTGCAACAAGTTCATAAACTTAACTGTGTTTTTGGTGACCTATGGCTATAACCAAGTCCCCCATCACCCAGAAATGGCTGATCTGATAGAATAGTAGAATGACCTACTAAAGATTTAGTTATTCAATTTTATACCCACTCAAAGATTATTTGATTTCTGTTCTCCCAACTTTGAATTCCTCAGGTTTGGAGGTCTTAGAGAGATGCTTCCACCAACAGACACAGCAATGATTTCACTGAGTTGGAAGTTTGACACTACTACCTGTCCATTTTGAGTCCCTTATGACAAACAGGGTCACTTACTGACTGCAATGATTGATCCTGATCACCAGGGGAAGTCAGATTACTGCTAAAAATAGGGGCAGGTCTTTCGGGTGTCCCATAGCACTTTCATTTCCCATAGTAAAAGTTATTGGAGAACTATGGTAAGTAAAGAAAGGCATGGCTGCTAAAGATTCTGACATTTTAATAATGCAGATTTGGGTCACCCCACCAAGTAAAAGATTTAGTTCAGTTGAAGTGCTAGCTGAGGCCAAAGGAAACAGTGTTCGTGAAAGAAGGAAGTTATAAATATCACTACAGCCTTGTAAAACTAGGACTACAACTATGTTTATTTTCTTCCTTGCTAGTTAGATGAATATAAGTAAATGTATAATATATTACATGACAATAATGCCATTTTACATTATTTTATTCTTTTATATTATCTTTTATATAATATATTGTACATTATAATATGTATACTTGCACATATTAACAAATTTCTTTTTCTTCCTCCTCTTTTTCCTTTATCATTTTGAAAAAAATGATTCATAGTTATTAACTTGATAATTTAGTAATTAGATACAAAATATTTGTGTGGGGCTGGGAATGAATTTAATGAGTAATTAGTATCATCTAGAGATGGACACCATGACCATCCCCAAATTAAATATTAGACATGTTACAATATTATTTAACTATCATGGCCTCATATCTCTTCTTTTTGAGGAGGAAGTGAAAACAACTTCTTCTGTATGAGAGATAATTGCATATATTTGTTATTAATGCTGTATAGAAATTCAAATTTGTTTAAAAGGTTTTTGAGGTCTTTTTTTTTTTTTACCTCATTAGTGTTAGTGTATTTTATGTGTGGCCCAAGACAACTCTTCTTCCAACGTGGCCCAGGGAAGCCAAAAGATTGGACACCCTAGAATGCCAAGTAGCACAAAATTTGGACTGTACCAATTTTTCAGCTATTGCTTCTCAGCTGCAAACCCATCCTTCTTCTATACTCACTCTGCTTTAGAATCCTTCCGATAAAAATCTGTAAACTGTATTTCTCGTTTGCATCTGGTTCTTTGATAGCTCTATTAATAGAGGGCATTAGAAGGAGATAGGATGTCTAGAGGAGGGAGAAAAGACATTTCCTCCTGTTTGTTTGCTGTTCCTGATCATTGCCCCAATAAAATTTCTCCTCAGTTCGTCAACAGCAGTTGATTCTACTGAGTCCCTTCCTGACACTCCCAGAACCAACCTCATTATACCCTCTCAAACATACGAGCTCCAGAAGGAGTGCTACATCTTTCCAGACTTGAATTCCAATTCCTCAGGGTCTCTGTCCACTTTTCTAGGTACTAATAATACAAAACTTTTCCTTTTGTCTTTCTAGCCTCTGAATGGTAGCTCTTCCTGTCATTATTTCTTCTGTCTAAATGCAGCATCCTCTTTTAGTTTTTTATATTCCCTAACAACTGTTTAACCAAGGTCCTCGATTAAATTCTCCCTGTTAAAATAACTAATATGGTTTTGTTTTCCCTATTGGACACTAAGGGAAGCAAATATAAATAGGACTCTTGACTTCAGATGATATTTAGCAAACAGGGTTGATCTATTCAATGAAGCTGAGAATTCCAGTACTAAAAATATTTTACTTTTATAATATAGATTAAGAAGACTTTATTCAAAGTTTTCAGGACCAGAAATGTTTCAGAATTCAGAACATTTCTAGTTTTAAAAAGGTAATAGTATATATACTTTAAATTGTGTAATAACTCCAATGGAGTATGAAACAGTACCTCATAATGAAACACTGGAGAGATTAAATATTTCCTCGAATCAGTTCAGGTCAGGTTTTGCCACCAAATGAGTTACAAAAAAACAAAAACAAACAAAACAAAACAAAAAAATAAAAGCTTGTGGCTTTCAGAGCTTCTTAGCTTGGAATCGAGTAAGGCATTTTGAATTTGTATTAGGAAAAACTATCAAAGGACTAATAGAAGAACCTTTTTTTTTTAATCTAAGATTGAATTTAATTTTTTTCAGGAAAAAAAACTGAGCAAATCTGGATAGGGAAGTGATGTCTGACTTAACCATATGAGAAATGACAGAGAGAGCTTTTGAACAAACTATTCTGATAGTCTTCAGGAAAAATTGCCTTTACTTACCTGAGTCAATGACTCAGTCCTATAGTGAAGGAAAAAATCTACTCTGACAGCAAACTATAACGAGTCTGTATTTGAGATTAAGTTAATGAAATGGCACGTAAAATCCAGACAGTGCAACTCTATCAGAGAAATAATGACAGGGCTCCATGAAACAGGTTCTAACATGCCAGTTTGTTATTTTGTTTTGTATGTATTGCAAAATTAACCAGAAAAAAATATATATGTACTTACATATAAATACATTTCTAATAACTTAAATATATTAAACTAAAGGCCAGAAAACCTCAGAAGAGGAAACAGGTGAAAGTAATTACTGCTGTGAGTGGCACTGAGGAAATTGGAAATGGGGAGGGGGCAGAGAGATTTTTATTTAGGCTTTTCTGTCTTGAGTTGTAACTAGGTGAATATATCAATTTAATAAAAGATTTTTAATTACTGCTCTAAAATGTATAGCATTAAATGAAACATGTCTCTGAGCTGTAGAGAGTAAGCACTTAACTTACAGAAAATAAAAACACGGTTTTATGCTTTCTAAATAGCAATTAAATTTTTCATTTAATAAAATCGACTTATGTTGAGTTGATTCCATTTCTAGTTCTACGTGATCTGGTAAAAATATTTCTACCCTTCTGTGTTCCCTGAAACCAACCTAAAAGAATGATAAATACAGAGACAAAAAGTTTATCTCTGATGAAGCTGAAAATAACCACAACTTCAAATCACAAACTATGAAAACTAGCTGCCAAAAGACAGCAGATTCTGCACCAAACTGAATGAGGCCTGAAGGAAAGACACCCAAATGACAGGCCCTGTGCAGTAGGCCAGGTTCCCCAGAAGCAGCATGTGACCCTGAAGGACTCACTCAGCGATCCCCAGTGGAATAGCAAAGTCTTAGAGTTTGCCAGGAATATCCCTGATATCTGCTAGCAAGAGGGGATGTGAAAATTAGGTGAGAAACACTGACTCATGACATTTATACAAGAAGTCTGCCTGTATGACAGGATGAAGAGGAGATGATGTGCAATCAGATTTTGTAGCAGATGATCACAAAAAGCTTTATGGATTGTTATATAAACACAGATTCACCCTTTGCCAGGAACTGTTCAAAGTGTCTTACAAATTTTAACTCACTTAATCCTAATAGTCCTATGAGGTAGATACTATTATTATCACTATCCGTGAGATGCTGAGACACTGAGAAATTCAGTGACTGACACAAGGCCACAGCTTGCAAATGACAGAGCCTGAACTCAGACCTAAGGAGAATGCCCCCAGAGTTCATGTGCATAACCCCTAAGTTAACGTAGTTGAAGGAAAATAGGAATGAGTGAAAAAATGAAAGAAGTAAACATCATCACACACAAAAATCTTTGTCCTTATTAAAAAGAAAGCCAACCTGTTTACCCAAGGAGGCTACAGAGAATGCTGATGCTACTAGGAAGAGGCAGGTTCACAGGCAGAGAAGAGAGTGCTAGAAAGCTTTCTGAGACTTTCAGAGGTTCCATAACCTCTAGGATTTCTCAAAATACATGCACACAACATGCCCTATATCATTCAGGACTTCACTGTCAGCCAGGAAGACATCACACTATCTCAGAGACAATTAAAGCCCATAGGCAGTGTGCTAAGGAAAAAACTTCCAAAGATGCTAAGATTTCTCGAATTACTGCTACCTCAGCTTAGTCTTCTGGCTCATCCCCTATGTGTCTCCTAAAAATAGATTATTCAGAGAGAATTCCCCTCATTTAGAAATTAGTAATTTCCAAAAACAGAATGAGCTTAGAATCTATACAAAAATAATTCAAGTAAAAGAGCTAACAAAACACAGATAAAGGGCACACATACATTTTTACCATAAAATGAGCTAAAAAGTTCTCCATTAAATAAGAGTTAGACAAAAACAATGGTCTTTATGCAACAAAAAGTCAGAGCAGGTAGCTAACATTTACTGAGTGATTATTAACTTTCAGACACTACTCTAAGTAAACTATTTAAACTTATAAGACTAAAAAGATTTTCCTGTGAGAGTCCAGGCAATGATAATAATACAATCACCTAGAAGCGCTTAAGGAAATGAAAAAGAATAGCATTGGACTTCTCCACAGAAGTACCCGTCTTTAGAAAACAATGGTGGAATGTCTACAAAGATCTTAAGAAAAATATCAACAAAAATTCATTCAAGTATACGAATAAAAACATTTTCAAACATGAAAAATTTAGGAACATAGTTCATCTGAATCTTCTTAAACAAAATTTCAAAAAGAACTTCACTAACCAACAGACAAATAGAGAAAATATGATTAAAGTACCGGCAGTAGTCTTCAAATGGACTTTAAATGTAGAGCTAAGGCTAAACAACAATGGGGTTACAAAATAAAATGTATGTGATGAACCAAGACAATACAGAAATAATATGACTCAAAAATCTATGAGTTTATGGGTAGAAATGAAATCAACTTTCATGGAAAGGGGCATGGTCAATTGTACTGTTTGAAAACCAATGAAGTTTATAGCTAATATTGTACTTAGTGGTGAAAGGTTGCTTTCCCCCTAAGATTGGAAACAAGACAAGGATGTCCCCTTTCACCACTCCTATGCAATATTGTGTTGAAGGTACTAGCCAGAGCAACAAAGCAAGGAAAAGAAATAAGGCTTGTAGAGATGAAATCCATAATGGGATGAACCTGGAGCTTTATTGCCAATAAAGCAGAATTCCTTTCCCTTATTCTGCTCCCCTCTCCTCTCCCCTTTTCTCACCTGCTACACTGGTATCAATGCTTGTTTTTAAAGTCATGTTAACAAAAACTTAGAAGAAAAAGAAAAAGAAAGCAAGCAGTTTGAAAAGGAATAAGTAAAGCTGTTTCTATTTCCAGTCTACATTACCCCCTCCCCATAATCAGCAAAAACTATGAAACACTGATGAAGGAAATCAAAGATATAATAAATGGTTAGATAGTCTATGTTCATGAATCAGTAAACCCAATATCATTAACAAGTCATTTCTACCCAAATTCATCTATAGATAAAATGCAATTCCCAATAAAAATCCTAGAAGACATTTTTTGTAGAAATTAATGAGTTGATTCTAAAATTTATATGGATAACCAAAGGTCTGAGAATAGCCAAAATGATTTTGAAAAAAAAAAAAGAAAGTGTTGGAAGACTCACACCATCTGATTTCAAGATTTATTATAAAGCTATTATAATCCAGAAAGAGTAATATTGACAAAGGGGTTGACATAGACCTAAATACAAAACTTAGAACTATAAATCTTCCAGAAAAAGATAGAAGAGAAAATCTTTGGAACCTCAGGTTACTTATTTCTTAGCACACAAAAGATATAAACCATTAAGGAAAAACGTTAATAAATTGGACATCTTATATCTCATACAATATACAAAAATTAACCTGAAATGAATCTTTGACCTAAATGTAAGTCTAAAGCTATTGACGAAGATTCTTTGCTTGACCAAACTTTACTCAGGTAGCTCCTCCTAGGCCCAACTATGCACTTCCTTGTAAAATCCATTTTTTGGCAAAACCCGACTAAGTCAGTTTAACCAAAACCCCAACCCTCAATATCTGATCACCTTCAGTCTCTGATCAAGTTCCTCACTCGCCACCATCTCCTGGGAGATGTCTGATCACCCTATCCTATCTTCAGCAAGAATTCTCTTAGGTTGATTTAGACAGAATCCCCCTTCCTTCTGATATTTCCTCTTAGTAATTTTTATCCACTGACTTTTCCTTGCTCATTGACTATAAAGTTCCACTTGCCCATGCTGTATTCAGCGTTGAGCCCAGTTCTATATGAAGCTCTCTTTCCTCTATTGCAATAGTCCTGAATAAAGTCAGTTTTTACCACTTTAGCTACTGTCCAGCTCTGGTTTTTCTTTGACACTATAAAACTTTTTGGGGAAAATATTCTTTGTGACATTGAACTAATAAAGATTTCATTAATAAGACATGAAAAGTACAAACTATAAAATAAAATGTGATAAATTGGACTAATACTCTCAAATGCAATAATAAGAAAAACAATCCAATTATTTTTAAAATGAGAAAATTTAAACTGACACTTTGCCAAAGATTCAAAAGGCAAACAAATACATAAACTTATGCTCAACATTATTAGTCATTAAGGAAGTTCGAATTAAAGTCTCAGTGATACATCATTACACACCTATTGGAAGGCAAGTTTTAAAAGGTGACAACACTACAGATGAAGCAAAGCACTGGACATGTCATACATTTCTGTTGGAAATGTAAAACAATATAGCTGCTTTTGAAAATAGACAGTTTCTTATGAGATTAAACATACACTCAGCAATCCACTACTAGGTATTTATTCAAGAGAAATGAAAACATATGTTCACACAAACACCTGTGTGCAAATGTTTGAAGCAGCTTTATTCATAACCATAAAATTAGAAACAAGCCAAATGTCTATTGACCTAGGAATGAATAAACAGATTGTGACATACTTAGCAACATAAAAGAAGAAACTACTGACACATGCAACAACATGGATGAACCTCAAAATTATTATGGCAAGTGAAGGAAGGCAGACATTAAAGATTACATAATGGATTACTCAATTTACATTCCTGAAAAGCAAAACTGTAGGGATAAAAATCAGATCAGTGGTTGTCAGAGGCTGAAACAGAATAGTGAGTTGATTGCAAAAGCCTACGAAGGGCTTTATGGTGTGATGAAAACATGATGGAATGGAAATATTCTACTACATGTAGATTGGGGTAGTGATGGTGGTGGTTATACTACCGAACACATTTGTCAAAACTCAGAGAAATATGCACCTGAAAAGGGTGAATTTTGCTGCATGTAAATTATACCTCAATACATCTGATGTTGAAAAAGAAACTAATTTATATAATCATGCAAATTATATTTCTAATGAAAATCATATAATTAATTAAAATTAGCAGTTGGATAAAGGGTGTGTGATAGTGGATATAAATTAGTTTTCTCTTTCATAGTTGGAAGGCACGAAGTAATGTCAAAAGTCAAGGTATCAAAAAATGTAAGCTTAAATATATGTTGTAGAATAACGGCTAAAGAGTTTAAAACACATATAAATCTTCTGACCTATCAGGAGGGAAACGCGTATTTCATTTTTAAAGTATTGTATACATAATTTAGCAAAAATAAAGCAAATAACAACAGAAATCATAAAAGGTAAGAGGACTAAGACCAAACCTAGCTACATAATAATATATGTAAATGGGATAAATCCACCTGATAAAAGAAAAAGTTCTCAGATAGGTTTAGAAATCCAAACTCAACTACTTGTTGCATGCAAGACATAAATTTAAACCAAGGTTAAATACAGGCATGTATATCAGGAAATCATTTTTAAAAAGGCTAATAGAGTGTTACATTATTGAGATCAAACTCAGTTGAATTTCTAGAAAAAAACTTTAAATAAGACAAATAACTTCACTTTATAATGATAAAAGAGTCAATTGAATGAAGAGTCAATCTAATCAAATGACGATCTGTCATGCATCATTAGTGCCAATGATCCTAGCATGAAAATCCTCAAAGCAAAAACTGTGTAGATCCAAGGAGAAATAGAAATACAGAAGTTAACAGGAAAAACTCACTCATTCCTTGATCTACACTCATTCTACAGTTCAAGTAAACAGTAAAAAAGTAAAGATATAGGATCAAATTCTACAATTCATAAAGTCTTTCTAAAATTTTAATTCCTCTAAAATATGTCACACTCTTTATTCTGAAAACAAAGAATACTCCATCTCTAAGTACCCAAAGAATATTCACAAAAATTTAGTTTATGTTGGACCACAAAATACTCTCAAAATATTATAAATAAAAATAGTCTAGATCACCTTCTCAAATTATAATGTAAAGAAAATAGAATTGATTTTTTTAAAAAAATAGGGAAAAAATCTTCAACTGCTTAAAAATTAAGACTATTTTAAAAAGTTGACTTAAAGGCAATATAAATAATAATTAAAGGATATTTGGAAAATAATTTTAATGAAAAATTATGTTTTTTTATTAAACACTATGTTTCCATGTGTTATGGGTAAAAGCAGTGCTTTGAGAAATACTTCAGAGCCTTAAACAAATTATCAACCAGAAAGAAAGAAAAAAATTAGTTCATATTTAAAGCAAGAGGTAAGAAAAAGAATAAGAAAATAAATCTAAGGAAAGCAGATAAAGAAAATAAAGACAAAATCTTACATTAAAGAGTTTGAAACAAAAATGTGGAAATAAATATAAGAACCGATCTCTTGAAAAATTTAAACAAAATGGATAAAATGGTCATTTGTTTCCTTTTTTTTTTTTTTTTTTTTGGAAAAGATGTTTAAGGAACACATAAACATAAAGTCAGTAGTTAAAATGGTTAAAAGGAAACCAAAGTAATTATAAGAAAATACTTTGCACAGAATTATGCAAATACATTTGAAAATAAATACAAAATGATCAAAATTGACCCTAGAAAAGGTTTTTTGAAACAATTGCTAGGAAAGAAATTGAGAAGGTTATCAAAGATTAACCCCTCACAAAAGCACTAGGCCCCAACAGTCTCACTAATGACTCCAATTCAAAACCTCTAGGAACACATTATTTCAATCCTAAGTAGTCCCTAAGCATGGAGAGAGAAGGAAAAAATGACACTGGCATTGAATCTGACAAATAAAGCCCAAGAAGAAAAGCTACAGGCCAATATGTAATTTAAAAACAGTGCAGGAATGTTATAAAGTATAAGCAAATTAATAGATACTACACAGTGAGCATTCTAGGAATGCAGGGAAGAGTTCAAAATTAGAATATCTATTAATCCATTATTATCACATTGATAGGTTTAAGGAGAAATCTTATTTTATTATCTCAATAAATGGTGAAAGGGTATTTTGTCAAGTTGAACACCCTTCCACGGTTAAAAAGCAATGTTTACATATACACATACTCATACTATGTATACATATGTTACATCATATGTATATACATAACCAAAATCTAGCATCATACACAGTGAATAATCATTAATGGGAAGGACATTTGAGCTAGCCAATACCTGTAAGAATAATGTCCTATGAGGTGGCAGAGACAGTTAGGCAGGATCAGGAAATTAGCTACATACAGGTGACTGGACAAAGAAGTAAATATGCTTTCTATGACTGCAAGACACCCCAAGCTCAACTTGTACTTTTCCTGTCACACGCCTGAGAATCAGCCATTTTTCCAAGGAGAGAAAGATACCTTTCACCTCCCAGGTATTTAGAAACCAAGATGAGGAGGTCAATTATAACTGTTGCTACTGGGGTGTCATTGGTTCTAGACAACTTCAGTGGGTGAAGTTGAACATAAAATTAGAAGTCCTATGCTGATATGGTCAATTAAGATTTAGATATCAGAAGGTTTTTTCCCCACTAAATTTTTTAGTTTTCTATTTTTATCTCCTATGACTACATTTTAAAAATTGGTTCTCAATAATATTAACAAATAGATAATATTAACAAAAGATATTAACAAAATATTAACAAAATATTATATTATATTATATTAATATTATAAATATTAACAAAATATAATATTAACAAAATATTAACAAAAGATAATATTAACAAATTATCTTACTTAGTTTACCCTACTATATATAAAATAGTTTCAAAATTATAATAAAATATTACTATTAACAGAAAAACTGCTGAGTGAAATTTAATTTTTTTTGCAATTCTAATTGTCTTTAAAATATCTTCCAAGAATGTTGTCAAGAAAATGAAAATGAAAACTACAATGCGATAACATTTTATATCCACAAGAATGGTTACAATAAAAGACAGATAATAGCAAGTGTTGACTAAGATATGGAAAAATTGGAAAGCTCAGACATTGCTGTTAAAAATGTAAAATGATTCAACCTCTTTGGAAAACAGTCTCACAATTTTAAAAATGCTTAATGTAGATTTATTATATGACCTAGCAATTCTACTCCTAGATATATACCCAGGAGAAATAAAAACATATGTCCACACAAAAATTTGTACATATACATTCATAGCAGCATTGTTTATAATAGCCAAAAACTAGGAAAAAACCCATTGATGAATGAATAAATAAAATATACCATAAGGGAGTATTTAATAATATTAATTATTGTTATTACCATTTTTCAGCAATAAAAAGGAATGAAGTACAACTTAGATGAATACTGGAAATATGCTAAGTAAAAGAAATCAGTCACAAAAGACCTCCCACATATTGCATGATTCCATTTAATAGGCAAATTTATAGGGGTACAGTAGGTTAGTGGTTGCCATTGGAAGAATGGGCAGGAAGCTACAGAGTTTCTTTTTGGAGTAATGAAAATGTCCTAAGAATTAAATTGTGGTGATTGTTGCTCCTGTGGTTTTATGGTATATGAATCTCATCTCAACGAAGATTTTTAAAAAAAAAGAGAACCTCCTCAACCTGATAAAGGATATCTAAAAGAACCTTAGGTAACTTTATAGTAAAAGACTGATTGCTTTTCCCCATGATCAGAAAAAACCACCACAACAAAAATGTCTGCTCAAAACAGTATACTGGAGGTTCTAGCCAGGGCCATAAGGCAGGCAAACAAACAAATGAATGAATAAATGAATAAATAAAATATTGAAAGAGAAGAAGTAAAAGGACATGATCCCAAAAATCCTACAAAGGAGCTTCTGGAACTAATAGGTGAATTTAGAAAGCTTACCAAATACAAAGTGAATATATAAAGATCAAATATATTTCAACATATAATCAATAAGCAATTGGAAAAATATAATTACAAGAACAATTTCATTTACAACAGAATCCAAAATCATGAAACACCTAGAGATACATTTAATAAAAGTACATATAAGATCTGTGCATTACAAACTATAAAAAGAAAGTAAAGATATCTAAATGAATGGAGAGATATACCATGTTTCTGGATTGGACTACTCAATATGGTTAGGATGTCATTTCTGCTCAAATCAATCTATGGATTCAATGCAATCTGAATCAAAATACCAGCAAGTTTTCTGTGTAGAAATTCCACAGGTCTGGAATAGACCAAAGAATTTTTGAACAACTATTCCCTTTTGAAGAACAAAGTTGGAGAACTTAACATACCTTACTACAAGAGCAAGACTTACCATAAAGCTAAAGCAATTAAGACTTACTATAAAGCAAAAGAAAGTGTAGTATTGGCATAAGAAGAAAGGTATAAATAAGTGAAACAGAATAGAGAATCTAGAAATAGACTCACATTTATAGGGTGAATTGATTTTTGACGAAAGTGCCAAGGTAACTGAAGGTGAAAGCATAGTTTCTTTGACAAGTGGTGCTGGAAGAACTGACTAGCCATATAAAGAAAAATCCATCTTAATGTTTCCTTCACACTATACATATACACACAAAAAAACTCTAAATCGATTATAGTCCTACAGAAAAGCTAAAATCTTTTAGATGAAAACATAGAAAATCTTTGCAATCTTATGGTAGGCTAAGATTTCTTGGCTAGGACACAAAAATCACACAACATAAGAGAAAAGCTTGATAAACAACTCTATCAAAATTAAAACTTTCGCTTTTAAAAAACGCCGTTAAGAAATGAAAAGGCAAATCGCAAACTGGAAGAAAATATTTCTTGAATCTAAAAGACACAAAGAAAACTTACTGCTCAATAATAGCTTTTAAAAAAGTAATCCAATTTTCAAAAACAAGTGGCAGATTTGAAGAACTACTTCACAAAATCAGGGATATAAACGACATGACTAGTCAACATCATCAGTTCCAACGGAAATGCAAATTAGAACCACAGTGAAATGCTATGACACATCCACATTAAAGAGGCTGAAATTGAAGGTTGAAAAAATTGTGTTAACATGTAATTGTCATACTTTGCTGGTGGGAATGCAAAAGGCAACAGCCACTTTGCAAACACATTAGCAGTGTCTTATAGAGTTAAACATATGCTTATATGACCCAACAATTATACTTCTAGATATTTACTCATGAGAATGTAAACACACACACACACACACACACACACACACACACATATTCCTAGTACCTGGTTACATCGATTTTGAGTAGGAGAAGCAGCCCAAGATTGGAATATATATATATGATGCATAGGCAGAGGCAAATGGCCTAGTTTTTTGGCCAGAGGCTAAAAAATGTTCAAGTATTCAGAGGCCTGGAAAACAAAAAAATTGCATATTAAGTACAATGAGGTCTAAGGTAGAGACATGTGGATAGACATATGGGAGTGGGCACAAAGCATGAAGATCTGTATATCACACGTCAGCACTCACTAGAGAACAGCCACCAGGGAAGAGGTACTAACCAACCAAGTAGACAAAATGACTTGGACAGCTGACATCAGCAACCTGTCATTGCCTACACAGTCTTTTCCATCCAGGAAGGGTCAGAGTTTTGTGCTGAAAGAATAAACACATGCTCCAGGTCTGGGTTTGCCTCTCCAGCCTGTAGGATCCCAGCCAGAACCACTGAAAGTCTACAGTGTTCATAGCAGAGAACCTGCCAATCTTTGAAGGCTATGGGATCTACTCTTATATTACATCCTACATTACTCACAAGTAGCTGACTTAGTGGGAGGACATTCTGCACAATAGTCTTTCAAGGTCAGTCCTGAGTTCTTGGTTTGTACTCCAAAATCAAGCAGATCCACCCATAAGTCAAGTTTAGGTTATTTCTTCTTCCATCAGCTGGTTATAAGGAATTCCAGATGGTCATAAGTGTCAGCTAAGGTGCTTCTCCACACATGGGGTCTGGGCTTTTGGCTTACACAGCTTGCTTGTGAGCTCTGGGGCTAGCTACTCATGCTCAGCCCCAGATGTACCACTGCCATCGTATGTTGGATGGCTACTGGGCATGCCTGACCTTATTATGACTTGGTGGAACTGACAGGACTCAGATGCTGAGGGGTGGTTCCAAATGCCTGGTCTCTTAACCAGGCACTCCATCTCTACTGGGGCTCAATTTCACCTTTAGTAAGATGACATTTTCAATTAATTCTATTTTTTCATAAAGCAGTTCTACAATGCAGCCTCCAATTTCTGTTTCTGTGCGATCCTGAAACGACATGCAGACAAGTGAAAGTCAAACAAAAGACAAATTTTTAAAGGGGTCTGCTTTTCAGAAATCAAAAAGCATAAAAATTCTAATTTCACCTCATATTTGAATCATAATCTTGGGCCTTGTTCCTGTTAATTTTGTTCCTGAAATTGAAAGTGAAGGTCAAGTTCAAATATGACCAAAATTTTTTACATTTTTGCTTTATGGTTTGTGTCTTTGTCTCTATTCTATTAAGCATATGAAAGACCCCATAATTAATATTAACACTTTCATTTTTTCATTAAAATTGGGGCAAAGTTCAAAATAAAATAGTCAACTAATAGCTCAATTCAACTAATTGACCAAAACGTCAATAATGCCAAAACTGAATGAGTGTCCAGGATTCCTACAGAAAAGCTTAATATTCACTTATCAGCTAATGTACCCAAAAAAAAAATCTCAATTTAATATAAACAAGGATTTTAAGCATTTAAATTTGTATATATAAATTAGGGTTGTCCAAAAAGTTAAACACAAAAATTAAATACCACCTATATTAAATTTAATTTAAATTGAAAACTGACCTGATAAAAATGGTATTGGACAAGACTTGAAGCCACATTTGAAAAGCCTTTCTAGTGGACAATGGCTACGAGTGATTTCTTGAATGTAGATACTGAGTGCAATATACACTGCAGTGTGCTGCCCATGTCCCTCAGATCTAACCACGTCAATGAGCTGCAACATTTTCACTGCTGGTTCAACTACATCTCTAGGCCTGAGGGTGTGGACAGTGGAGTATGGAAAAATGAACACCCCTCTTCAACTTACCCTCCAGCAGCCTGCAGCCAACGATTAAGTGTAGTTGGTTTATATATACCCCAGCTCCCTTGCTCTTCAGTGGGATAGCACTGGGGCATGTGTTTTATGCCATTTCCCCAGATTTCCCTGTGGGGTTAAACTCCAGTCACCCATTGTGCTTGATAATGCACACTTCACTAGCTGTCTTTTCTTCCTATGCTACTTCCCTGCTCCCCAACTAGTGTTTTCCACACTTCCCACGGAAACTATGTGCATTGGAATCTTAGGTGTGCTTGGTGTCACTTGACCCTACCACCACAGCCACAACTAATTGGAACAGCAGGTGGTTGACCAGTAACTTCTACAGTGACCTGTTTTGAGACCTAGAGGAGAACTGAATACTGAATAGACTGATACAGCCAACCAGTCCTCTCTTGGGAAGTTTAAATGTGAAATATTTGGTAACAGAGTTATTTGGCAACAGAAATTCAGAGACACACTGGCGAGCAATAGGATGATAAGAGGCTTGGCACAAAGCATCTTCAACTCTATGGAAATCAAGTTTTTCATATGAGTCATGGTTGCTTATTTGATTGTGAATGAATTTAGAATTGAAACCAACATCTTCTGCCATTAAAGTATCTACTCAACTCTTATTTTTTCCATGAGTCAACAATATCTTACATAAATTTCAAATAGATTATTTAAGTGTCATCAAATTCCTAAAGAAAAATAATTCTATACCTGAAAATTCCAAAAGTTCAATCGAGTACGTTAATTCTGGTGCTTTGTCAACTAACCAAAAGGCTTTAAGAAAAAGTTTTCTTATTTCAAAACTTAACAAGTCTAATCTTCCTCTTAAAGTTTCTTCTTCCCACACTTCTGTGTCCATAAAAAGCTCTTCAAAGTATCAGCATTTTACATCTGGTTAGAAGAGGTTTAACTTTTATCTCCCTCTGAAGATGACTTCCACAGCCTGAGTCATACCTAAAAGCGCATATCTGCAGTTTGAGACTGAAAAGAGATTTTTCGAGTTGTACAGATGTTAAAGATGTTTCTTAAAACAATTTAAAAGGAAATGCACACCCCATTCAGCCTTTTTGAGTTTAATATAGATGACAATAAGGCATTAGAACTTTCAAGAAGTTTACAGCCATTATCTGTGTTCTCCATACAGAAACCCTTGAGTTAAAAGGGTAGATATTATTATTACTTTATAACTGAAGAATGAGGAAATGAGGATATCAAGTAAATATTTAGTTAACTTTAGCAAAGTTCAAATGAACTGCTGCTAAGACCAGGACCTCAGCCTCCTGGCCTTATTATGCTTTGTCCCCCACCATTGTGAGGTCAAGTTATCTGTAATCTACGATTTTAAAATTGTGAGTCTCTTGGGAGCAAGGATCACATCTTCCAATTTAATGACTTAGAACAATATGATACTTATGGAATGTCCCAAATGGACTTTTGTTTATGATCATTTAAAATATTTCTAACAGGCACAGAATATATTAAAAGAGTCTTTGAACAAGAACTAATCCTTGAAACTCACATCAATGGAGTGAAAGAGTAGTTTTGATCTTTTTAAGTAAAAAATTCCCCCAAGATCAGTCTCTTCCTTCATACATTCGATTTAATACTTTCTTTAAAAAAAAACAAAACCCTAAGAAAGCAATTTTAAATATGAAATAAGGCTTTTAAGACTTCTAGCTAATCCTGGCAGCATTGTGTCTCATTTTGTCCCATAGTGCTGCTTGACTCATGAAGATAATAATGACTACAACTATTATTTTTTAAAGGTATAGTAAAGAAATGTGTATCACCATTTATCATGACTTCATTCTTTAGAGCCTATTTGTTCTATTTGGATTATAAATTTGAAGTTTTCTTTGGGTACATTTAAATACCTAGCATTTTAATTCGATCCCCACTAAACAATGGCAAAGAAATGGAAAGATTTCTACCCATGCTTCCTTTTAAGGAGTAAGTTAGTGAATTGAAGCACAAAGCTAACCCCTAACCCTGCTCCTTCATACTTAACTCAGGACCAAGACTTCTGGCTGAACCGTGAGTTAGGTGACCTTTATTTGTAGCTGACAGTGGCATGGGAGCTGAGGAATCTCATAATTATACCCTGTGGACCAGCTCCAGAGCCAGCTTCCAAGAAGGCTGCTGGAGAGTCCTTTTAATGACAAGGCAGCAGGACCAGGGCTCTGTTTTACAACAGCCAAAGCTTCTCACCGCTCTTGGAGGCTTATTGGCAGATGCCGATCTGGTGTCTCGTCTCCAGATTTCTCCAATATTTATTGCTGAGATGCTAGCATTTGGAACTGTATTCCCAAAAGTTCAAAGTACTCATCTAATAATATCCAAAATTCTTTTCACTTTAAATTTAGTCTGTGTCTGTTTCTAGGCTGTCTCTCACCTTGTCTCTATGAGGTGAAGACTGCTTTTCCTTTCTCACCAAGGTCACCTTTCAAGCCCCTGTGGAAATGTTTGAATGTGTTTTGGGTTTAGGCTGTCAAAGCATATTCCTTGGATCACAAATCATTTGTTTTTCCTTCTCTTGCACAATTCCTAGAGCTCAGAACAAGCTACATTTTTAGGTATGAATTTTTGAATTAACATTGATTTTCAATATGGGCTTAAGATTCTGATAACTGAGAACAAATTCATTTGTGAGAGTTATCAGCACCCTCTTATAATACTGTTTCTTGAAAAAGGCTGATGATAGCATATTTAGATGTGAATCTGATTCCTAAAATTCTGAACTTCTTGCCATGTGTATATTTGCTTGACTTGAACATTAATATACCGAGTTGACAGAAATGAAATCTAAGGAACACATCCTGGATAACTTAACCAACAATTCTTGTTCAAGTGCAGACAGACAGGAGAGATCAATAAATTCTGAGCACATCATTACAGAATTAAGAGAAGTCACTTAACTCTACTACCCTTTAAGTATGTAATATATTATAATGAGCATTTATATAATAGTATGTGTTGAACTTTAAGACGCCATTAAAGATGGTATCTACAGAGGACATTGGTCATCTCTGTCTGTTTGATATTCATCCCTCCTGTCTATGTGCTTAATTTCCCTAAGGACACCTCACATTTCAGAACCCAAATGATCAAGGTCTCCTTCCCCCTCCCCATTACAGCCAGGAGACCGGCATGTGACCAGCCTCTCCCTGGACTTTGAATACTGAGTCAGGAATAAAATTATTTTGAGAGGGTTCAAGACTATTTCAAGAACAGAGGCATGTGAGCCAGATCATTCCCACAGTGTGACCTCACTCGTGCCTTCTGTTGCCTCACTCTCAGACCTGGCTTAGGCTCTTGCCCACTCTCTAAGCCTGGTTCTCAAGCTTCCCATTAATGCTCTGCACCCTGATATACTTCCAACCCTCCTCTTCCTTGTTTTTTAAGAAGAGCTCGGTTGTTTTCTGTTGCTTATAAACAATAACACCAGCTTATACTGCACTGAATCAGTCAGGATCCTGGGAGAAAAAAGAATTCCACAACGACCAAGCTTGTCCAACCCATGGCCCACTGGCCTCATGCATCCCAGGACAACTTTGAATGCAACCCAACAGAAATTCGTAAACTTTCCTTAAAACATTATGAAAATTATTCATGGACTTCTTTTAGCTCATCAGCTATCATTAATGTTAGTGTATTTTTATGTGTGACTCAAGGCAATTCTTCCTCCACATGGCCCAAGAAAACTAAAAGGTTGGACAGCCCTGACCTAGACAATTCACCTGCAGAGATTTTAATGAAGAGACAATTTACAGAGGTGTGGGCAGGGTTAAAGGGATCAATAGAGGGTGTTGAGGCACCCAGGGGCTACTGCCATTACCACCTCTAGGCCTGATGGGGAAAGGAGAGGAAATGGTATTTATTACTGGAACCCAGCTAAAGTTAAGGCCAAGAAGAAAGGGGCTGCTCAATGTGGGGGAGGAAATACTCCAACCTTTTTCTCCTCTTCCCCAAACTCTCCTGTCTATGCCTCCTATTGGCTGAGTGCTACCAAAAGCCTGTGGACAAGGGGGAGTGGGTGAAATAGGCTGCAGGGGGTCAGCCTTCCAGGGCACAGGAAGAACAGAGAAGGGTAGAATATGGATCCGAGTGAGGGGGTTTCAGAAGATAAATAGAACAAGCAATAGAATCATAATGAAGAAGATTGATTTCTTTAAATTTTTCCATATCACCTAATAATGAACTATGGGCTTATAATCCCCTAACATTGTCCTCCACATTTCTTAAGTTATTGTTTGTAATTTTTATTTTATTTACCAAAAGTTTTTGTGACAGAACATCTTTCTGAAATGCACACCAAAAATAAACTGAAAGTAGCTTTTATGATTCCTCATTATTAAAATTTTATTTTATGACCCTCAAATTTTAAAAATAATCTTATTTTTATATTATTTATTTTCCATTGCAAACCTATATTTTGAGATCAAAGCATATGAATTTATATGAATTTTATAAAATAATTCTGGGGGAGTTCCCTGGTGGTGTAGTGGCTAAGACTTTGGCGCTGTCAACGCTGCAGCCTGGGTTCGATTCCCAGCCAGGGAACTACCCACATAAAAAATAATAATAAAATAATAATAATAATTCTGAAAATGTAAAGTAGGTAGACTATTTATATCATGTAACATGATTTTTAAGGAAAAAATTAAATTACTATTATTATCAATCTCAATTGATTTTTAATAAAACTCAAGTTATATGGTGAGGCCAAATGATAGAGTCTTATATGTAAGTGAAACTATACATAGCAGGAAAATTCAAACAAAAGGAAAGCAGTGGTTACAATATTAATACCAGTCAAGGTAGAATTCAAAGCAAAAAAATACACTAAACATGATAATTACATAATAAAAAAAGGACATCTCATATTAATAAAAAAGCACGATCAACAAAAATATTAACAGTCATGTAACTATAGCTTGCAAGTATTATATAAAGTAAAAAAGGTAAATAAACAACACAGGCAATGTAATATACAATATCTGTCTCACTTTTTGACATCGTAATAAAAAAACTTATGAAGTTGAAGTGATCAATAATGTAATTAATAAAGTTGATTTAATAACTACAAATTAATCTCAGTATTGTACACAAATACATTTTCTATTTTAAAGACCCGTGGAAATGTTATAAAATTATCATGCGTTAAGTATAAAGAAAACCTTAGTGAATTCCAACAAAACAGAAATCATGCAAGGCATAGTCTCTGACCACAAGTCTCTATAACTAGAAATTCATTTCAAAAATGTGAACTAAAATACAAGTGTTTTGAAATGGAAAAAAAAAAGCCACTTATAAATACCCAATTGGGACAAATCTGAAAGTATAAAGTACTAAGAACAGAGCAATAATGAGAACATGACAGCAATATAAATGGCACAGGGCTAACGAATTTACCTAAGGTGAATTCAGAACATAGAAAAATGAACTAAGTGTTTAATTCAAGAAATCAGAAGAAAACAGAAAGAAGAAAATAATTTTAAAAGAAATAAAAATGGCCTGAAAATAGAAAGTGAGTAAATAGGCAAAGAAATTTAAAAGTAACTTATTTTTTGAGAAATAGATACAATAAAATAGATAATCCATTACTTGGTCTAATAAATTGACAGATAAAACAAGAGATACCTGAAGATAATAATAATAAGAGGACATAACCACAAACATACAGAGAGATTTTTAAAATTATAACACTGTACAACTAAAAAAAAATACAGTTTTAAACCTCAAAGAAATGAATTATTTTTCAGAAAACAATGTAAATGACTAATATTGATAAGGAAGAGATAGACAATCTGAACTGACCACAAACATGGAAGATACATGAAAAGCTATAAAATCTTTATCTACAAGGAAAGCATAGGATCCATATGAGCAAGTTGTTCTGAACTTCAAGGAGCATACAATTTCCATGCTATCTGAACCATTTTGGAGCATTAAAAAATATGGACGTTTTCCAAATCCAGTTTCTGAAACTTAAATCTTTCAATGGGAATAGGTGATGATGGGTGGATGGATGGATGAATGGACAGACCAACAGATGGATAGATGGGCAGGCAGGTGGGTAGATGGATAGACAACTCTCATTCTTGAATATAAATGCAAAAATATATGCATAATCTGACCACTTCTTACTACTTCTACAACAACTATCATGAGTCCAGCCTCTAACATCTGTCTCTTTGATTATGGAATAATCTCCTAACTGGTTTCTCGACTTCTGCCCTAGCACACTATAGCTCATTTTTCATGTAGCTACCAGAGAGATCTTCTTTTAAAACCAAAGTTATAGCACATCATTTTTCTGCTCATATTATTCCAATAACTTGCTGTTTTCTCAGAGGAAAAAACAAGTGATCTGTCTCTAAGCATTTATATGGCATGCCCCCAGACACATACTCCCACCTGTCTGACTTTTTCTTCTAATGCTCTCCTTACTTGCTCAATTCTACTCATCCTGGCCTCCTTGCAGTTCCTCAGATATGACAGACACACTTCTACCTCAGGGTCTTTGCCTGTAGTAATCTCTCTGCCTGGAAGTTCTTACCTGAGATAAAGTTCTTAATCGCTGACTCCTTCAGATGTCTACTCAAATGTCACCTTATTGATAGGTCCTCAGAAGACCCTAGTACAAACACATTCATCCTTGCTTGCTTTATTTTTCTCCATAGCACTTATTATCACCTCACCTACCACATATTTTATTGGTGTGTTTAATTTAGTATCTATCTGCCCCCCATTAAAATATAGGCTCTGTAGAGACAAGGTTTACATTTTGTTTACTCCTGTATTTTTTACACATATTACGCTCTCAATAAAAATATGAGACAAGGTTGAAAAACCTAAGCCTAATTCTAAACCCTAACCCTAACCCTAACCCTAACCCTAACCCTAAACCTAACCCTAGCTCTTTATCAGATAGATGGTTTGAAAATATTTTTTTCCATTCTGTTTTCGCACACTTAGTGGTGTTTAATGCATAGAAGTTTTTAATTTCAATGAAATCCAGTTTTTTTTCGTTCCTTATGCTTTTTGTGTGAAACTGAAGAAAATCATTGCCAAATCTGAGGTCATAAAGATTTACTCCTAAGTTTCCTTCTAAGGGTTTTATAGTTTTAGCTCTTATATTTAGGTCTTTAATTTATTTTGAGTTCATTTTGCACATGGGGTGAGGTAAGGGTCCAACTTCATTCTTTTGCAAGTAGATAGATATGTAGTTGTCCTCACACTATTTATGGAAGAAAAACAGTTCTTTCTCATTAAATGGTCTTGGCACTTTTGTCAACATCAATTAACTGTAAATCCATGGGTTTATTTCTAGATGCACAACTCTGTTCCACTGATCTATATGTTGTTCCTATACCAGTATCACACTGTTTTGGTTACTATAGTTAGTTTGTAATAAATTTTTAAATCAGGAAACATGAGTCTTCCAACATTTTTCCTTCTTTTTCAGTATTGTTTTGGCTATTTAGGGCTCCTTGCAATCCCATATGAATTTAAGGATTGGTTTTTTCATTTCTGGAAAAAAAAAAGCTATTGAAATTTTAATAGGTGTTGCATTAAATCTGTAAATAACTTCAGGTACTGTTGCCATTCTAACAATATTAAGTCTTCCAATTCACAAATATGTTATATCTTTCCATTCATTTAGGTCTTCTTTAATTTCTTTCAGCAATGTTTTGTCAGTTTTGGTGTACAGGTCTTTCACCTTCTTGATTAAATTTGTTCCTAAGTAATTTTTTGGATACTATTGTAAGTGGAATTGTAGTCTTAATTCTTTTTTGATTCTTCATTGCGAGTGTTTAGAAATAAAACTGAATTTTCTATGTTGATCTTATATATTGCAACTTTGCTGAATTTATTTATTAATGCTAATAACTTGGAAGAATTCTTTAGAATTTCCTATATATAAAATCATGTAATCTACGAATAGATAGTTTTACTTCTTCCTTTGTCATCTGGATGCCTTTTATTTTATCTTCTTAAATGCTCTAGCTAAAACTTTTAGTACAAAGTTGAATAAAAATGGCAAAAGCAGACAATTTTGTGGTATTCCTCGTCTTCGGAAGAAAGCTTTCAGTTTTTCACCACTGAGGAGATGTTAGCTGTGGGATTTTCTAAGTATCTTTTATCATATTGTGAGAGTTTTAAGGGTATTTTTGTTTTGTTTTGTTTTTGCAACCTAGAATTTAACACTCAGCCAAGCTCTCAATGAGAAGTGAGAGTATAATAAATACATTTCCAAGGTTGTAATGTTTCAGAACATTTGCATTGCATTAATCTTTTCATGGGCAGTTGTTTGAAAATGAACTACAGAAGAATGAAGATACAAAGTAATCAAAAGAAAGATGTAAGATACAAAAATAATAGCTCCATCCAATCCAGGAGCACAAGAAAAGAAATTTCTAGAATGACATCAAATCTAGAAATCAACTACTACAAATTTTAATATCATTAAGATGAAAGGATTTTAAGAAGGAGCTCTGCAGTAAGAGTTGAGAGTGGAGATAAGTATGGAAGTATTGGTTCACAAATGAAGAAACTAGTCAAATTAAACCATAAAGTCAAGAGCCATAAGGAAGAATGAAATTGATTCCAAGTAATAAAGAAAAGAAAGAAACTTTTTGGATATATAGTAGGGAAATCATCATAATAAAATTGGCTGAGCTAGACATTATGAAACAAACTAACCCTTCTCTTCCACGGCACGACCTACTGAGGTGGCGCCTATCTCCTACTTGGTATCATGGCTGCCCTCAGACCAGTGGTGAAGCCCGGGAACCTCAAAAAGAGGACCAAGAAGATCATCTGGCACCAGTCAGACCAATATTTCAAAATTAAGCGTAACTGGCAGAAATCCAGAGGCACTGACAATAGGGTGCACTGAAAACTCCAGGGCCAGATCTTGATTTCCAGCAGAGGTTATGGGAGTAACAAGAAAGCAAAGCACACGCTGCACAGTGGCTTTTGGAAGTTCCTGGTCCATAATGTCGTGGAGCTTGAAGTGCTGCTGATGTGCAACAAATCTTACTGTGCTGGGATTGCTCACAGCATCTCCTCCAAGAACTGCAGAGCCCTTGTGGAAACAGCAGCCTAGCTGGCCATCCGAGTCACCACACCCAATGCCAGGCTGCACAGTGAAGAAAATGAATAGACAGCTTATGTGTAAATTTTGTTTTAATAAAACCATAAAATTCTGCAAAAAAATAAATAAATAAAATAAAAATATAAAATAAGTAAGAAATGAAACAAACTAAACATTGCAATGATTTTAGGTAATGGGTGGCATAAGAAACACAACTTTATTTAAATTTAACACAAGAAACTGTCATTGGAATGGCACCAAGGTCACGAAATTGTATCATTAGGAAGCCTGTAAGTAACCAGTATTTACATACTCATCATATGTGTAATTTTAAAGCTGCTTATTGCTTCTAAATGTTGATACAAGAAATGAAAGGAGGTTTTAATTATGGTTATAGAACAGAGTGAAAGTATAACCAACAGTCTGATGGGAAGACATTAAAAGTTTTGGATTATCCCTTGGACAAAAATCTTTTCCCACTGTCTCTTAGGTTGGGCTCTTTCTGGGTAGGACTCTACAACAGGCTCGTCCAGATGTGTGGGAGGAAATGGCAGGTTTACAAAGCAATGTGGGGATTGCTGCATTAAGTTTCAAAAAGGGCACAAAGGAAACTTTGCAAAAGCATTGGTTAGAAAAGAAGATATTCTGTCATTCTTTAGGGAAGAAAAATAAAACGGTTGATAATTAGTGTATTTGAGGTGGAGGCAAAGAAATTTCCAGGAGAATTTGCCAGATTACTCTGAAAGTTCCATCTCTGTTGAACTAGTTTCTAACTTTTGTCTGAAAACCGAGAATGATATATCACATCCAATTCATTTTAAGCATACATTTGAATCCATGAATAAAGTTTTTCATTTTTGCAGACACCACACCCTTTTCCCATCCTCTAGTTCTTTTCAGTTTTGTTCCATCAGACAATTGTGGCATTATAATCCATAGAAACCATTCCACACATTCTTGGCATTAACTTTGGGTCCTCTTGGTATCTGTAACTCCCACTAGTATGAATGGGCATGACATCAGTATCAAAGAGTCATTTAGCTGGGTGTACACCATGAGATATGCTCATAATGAATTATCTTCTGTGCATGTAATATATACAACTCAAAGCTACCCAGAATATAAATAGTTCTTGAACATATTCTGCCCTTTTTGAAAAGCAATGCTGTATTTATATGCATAAATCCCGTGATTCCTTCTAGCCATTTTGGACATATTATATGTGATTTCATCAGAAAAGAAAAGTGGAAACTGAAGTAATTACCAATGAATGAATTTAATGGAGACAGACAGTCTGGACCACAGAAAGAGTAAAATATTTTCTCAGATCCCCTGTTTGAAACTTGAATGATCAGAACTAGCACCTCGCCTGCTCCTTTATTTGTGTATGTGTTGCCCATTACTTGAAATGGGGATATTAAATGGCAATAGTTTGCCTATTTTCATAGAAAAAGAAGAAATTGACCCTGTTTAAATACATGGTAAGACTTTTGAGGTAGACATTAGCAAATTCAATTTTTTTCAGTGTGGTAAATGACTGTAAGCGCTAGCTGAATTGTGAAGATTGTTGCTCTTCCTGTGGGCCTCCATCAAATACAACTTTACCTACAACACTGAAAGGGAAAAGGAGAGAGAATAGACTCCCCTAGAGATTTTAGTCCCTTATTTTAACTGGTCTTTTACATGCATAACTACTTATAGTTAAGAACCCTGGGGCTGAAAGTGCAAAAATATAAAATACATAAATTACCACCTTGAGTCAAAAACCAAGGTATGTTTTTTAACAAGCACTGAAATATGGATAAACAGTCCCCCCAGTCTTCCGGCTTCTTAGGGTGATCCCACAGGAAGCAGCAGGGAACAATCCTTTGTTTCCCCCTCTCTCCAGGCCTCCTGTTCTGTTCTAGGCAAAAGCAGCTCGTGGAGTTCTCCCCGCAGGCATGTTACACCTGAGAATGGGGAGGAGGCTGCCGAGAACTGGGTTTTGATAGCTTCATGTGTTCTGCAGTATGGCGTGGGTGTGCTATTAATACTGAGAGGATATCAATTATAAAAAAAAATAATACGAAAATTGGTTACAAGACAAGGCAAAGCAAATATTTATCTGGAGATAGATCAACCCCTGTTTTTAGGATCAATTTTTGGCAAAATAATGTTGTTGAGAAATTTATTTATCTCTAAAGTGTTCTTCTTTGTTTCGTGAGGGCTTTGGTCTTCCTTAGTGTATGTAAGTACCTTCCTGTACGATCCCCAGCACGACCCTTTCTAATACGTACTGTACCGTCTCTTAATAAATTTGCTATTTCTCCTAAATCCATTCCATTTCTGATATTTTGACCTCCAAAGTGCTCTACCTTGAGAATCCCTACTTTAAAATTCCCTGTAACAGGAGAGCTTCCATTTGACATCTCTCCATCCATCAGTTCCACTTTTCTGCATTTGGTTGTCACTAAAACGGAGACACCCGAGCCACCATATTTTCGGCTTTGTCTCTACCTTACTCGGTCTGATCCAATCATTTAAAATTTGTCATTTAAAAAGTATTTTTTTATTTTTCCTACTTATAGAAATAAAACATGCTTATGAACACCTCATTCTTTAGCTGCACACTATTCCATTGTGTAGAGATATCTCTAAAATGATTGACCATTTCAACAATGTGTTCATCTGGAATCGCTTAAATATTTTCTGTTTTCCCAACCACTATCTTCCCTCATTAGGTTGTGCTCTGTTTTCTCCCTTTCCTGCTTCCAGACTGATAAATATTGTTAGAGTAAGTCACAAAAATCTATTGATGGAACTCATTTCTAACTCATGCTATCCAAGCACACCGGGATCCTTCTTGGTTTTTTGGCAATATTTTGATGCCTTCTTTTGCCAAATCACTATTTGAATCTCAACAAAGACTTATTCTCACTTGTTTCTCTTTCTTTCTTTCTTTTTTGCTATTTATTTATTTTTTAATTAAATTTATTGAGGTGACATTGGTTAGTAAAATTACATAGGTTCCAGGTGTACATGTTGCATTGTATTCTAACTACCCAGACTCATTTCTTTTTCCACCACCATATATTTAAATCCCCCTCCTTTCTTCCCCACTCCACTCCCCCCTTTCCCTCTGGCAACTACTTAATGATTGCCTGTGTCCAAAAAAATTTTTTTTCTATTTTGATTGTTCATTTATTCTGTTCTTTAGATTCCACATGCAAGTGAGGTCATATGGTATTTGACTAATCATCAGAGAAATGCAAATCAAAACCACAATGTCAGAATGGCTTTCATCAATAAATCGACCAACAACAAGTGTTGGTGAGGATGTAGAGAAAAGGGAATCCTTGTGCCCAGTTGGGGGGACTGCAAATTCATCCAGCCACTATGGAAAACAGGATGGAAGTCCTCAAAAACTTGAAAATGGAACTACCTTATGATCCAGCAATTCTACTTCTGGGTATTTACCCAAAGAAATTCAAAACACTAATTTGAAAAAATATATGCACCCTATGTTTATTGCAGCATTATTCACTAAAGCTATGATACGGAAACAACTTAAATGCCCAATAACAAATGATTGGATGAAGAAGCTGTGATCCATTTACATGATGAAGTATTATTCAGCCATAAAGAAGACTGAAATCTTACCTTTTGCAACAATATGGATGGAACTAGAAGATAACATGTTAAATGAAATAAGTCAAATTGTTTCACTTTCTTTAACTCCCAATTCTTACTTTGATTTTCCTCTTTCCAGGAAGATGATATACAACATTACACTTTACTGAAAAAATTATTATCATCTGATATGACATATCCCTCAGAATTTCTTATGGTCTTTGCTACTGTGATCCTCGAGTAAAGGTAAATCTGAGATTTTATCCCCAGGCTCATGCTTCATTACTTCCCTGGAGACCATGTGCTCCTCTTTTACCTGGTCTTCCACACAGAGCCTCACTAACTTGCATGTATTTGCAGGGCTTGTAAGTGGCAGAGCTGGGCTTCAAACCCAGGAGTCTGAGCCTGGCTGCAGACTCCTGTGCTTAACCACTGTACTATCCTGCCTCTCACTTATACTACTGCCTTCTTTCTTCCTTTCCCAATTTTCTGAAAAAAATAATCTTTGCCCCCGATTAAATACTTACCATCCATGCTCTGATTCTTTGCAGTTTTCTTTATGACCCCACTAGTGTTCTGAAAATACTCTCTTCAAGATGCTCTCATTGAAAAACTGTTTTTTGTTTGCATTTTTCTGAGCCTTTCTAAAGGGTGTAAATCTATTGGTGGAGAGGGAAGACATGGGAAATGAACTCACATTTACTAAGTACCTTTAAGCTATCAGAACCTTTGTAAATTATCTACTCTAATTTAATTTTTACAGCAGCCCTATGGTATAAGTAATATTTCTTTTTCATAGCTGATAAAAAACATTTGCAAAATACATTCACTAAAGAATTTGTTTAAATCAGAACTTATTTTAATACAAAAACAATCTTTTAGGATTTAAAAGTAATACCTAAAAAAGAATGAAAAGAAAAACAGTTTTTAAAATGGACAAAAGATTTGAACAGACACTTCACCAAAAATATAATAAATGAATAAGGAAAAGATGCTAAACATTATTAATATAAATTAAAAATATACCACTTATACAGACACTCAAACAGCCAAAATTAAGAAGGCTGACAAAGCTAAGTGTTGGCAAAGATGTGAAATAATAGTATATATTGTTGGTGGGAATGTAAAGCCATTTTCAAAGCAGTTTGGCAGTTTCTTATAAAGTTAAACCTACATCTGCTATACACCCTACTAATCCCATTATGAGGTATTTACCCAGGGAAAATGAAGATGTACGTTCATACAAAGATGTGTCCTCCTATGTTTATAAGTTGTATTCATAATTACCAAAACCTCAAAAAATTCAAATGCACATGCCACTGATGAATAGATAGCATATTTTGGTGCCTTCAGAAAAATGTGTACCTATTCAACAATAAACAAGAATGAGCTATAATATTGATAACAACATGGGTGAATCTCAAAAGCATTATGCTAAGTGAGGAAGCCAAGCACAAAAGACTACATACATGGAAAACTCTAGAAAAGTCACCACTATGTTGAAAAGAGGTAAATTAATTGTTGCTAGAGGCCAGCATGAAAGGAGGGGATGGAGCATAAAAAGTAGGAGGTAATTCTGCAGCATGATAAAAATGTTCTATATTGTGATTGTGATGCTAGTCTTACCATGTAAACGTTTATTAAAAATCATCAATTCACACAAAGTTGGTAAATTTATAATATATTCTTATATATTACAATAAAAATACAATAAAATAAAATAATACAAATTAAAAATATATTATAGTTTAAATTATACCTCAATAAAATAAATAAGAAATATAAAGGAAGGGGTGAGAAAAATTTGAAAATAATGAGCAGTTAAAAAAGTGACATAGACCTTAACTTATGTTCTCTCTTCTCTTCCTCATCATTCCTTTTCTTCTGGTCCCTCTATATTATTCTATAGTTGGTTTTCCATGCCTCAAAATTTTATTTCCACAGCGAGGGATTAACCCTACAAATTATCTGGTAATTTTTAATCATAGAACGTGACTGTTACATGAACAGGACAGGAAGAAGCCTCATGGAACCGTCAGTGAGGAGTTTCTCATGAATAGATAAGCACGGCCCTGTCAGAGTAAGATGTGTGCATAACTATGTTATCATAATGAGGGCTGCCAGGAAGACAGAGCCGGATTTAATAGTCACAGCAACCCCATTAGCCCTGGAGGTTGACATACGAAGTGTCCAGAAAGTATCCAGCCACGCCACATGAACAAGAGAGGCATTTGTGGCTGGATTTTTTCCGGACAGCCCTTGCATTTGCTTTCTCCTTTTCGTGGGCTTGACTTCCTGTGTCAACCTCGTCATCCTTCTAATACATCTGTTCTTCTTCATGAGCCACATGAATTCCTTCTGAGAAGAAAAGGAATATAAATAAAGGAAGTAAAATTATAATAATGAGGGTGATGCTGCTTACGGTAATGGGATTATCCCTATATATAGACAGGACTGTGGTGGTTTGTACTCTACTCGTAGTTCTTGTCCCAAAACACAGAGGTAATTAGTATTTCCCAGTACCAGTGTGTAATGGTCTGAAATTACATTTAAAAAAAAATGAACTAGGTTCTCATTTGTGTTTTACGTGTATAAAAAGCTAAACTTACTGCTGCACTTGTGAAAGCAACCTCATTTGAACCTCTAACTTGAGAACATTCCTGTTCCTCCTCGAGAGTGGAGACGTCCTGACAAGCGACATGTTTTCTGCTTGCCCCTCCAGACCCACTCCCCACCCGTCTCTTTCAGGGACTGCATCCTCCAGCATCTTTTTCTTTGAGCATCCACTTTGATTTGGCCAATGAAAGGCAACAGTAGGAGATGGGGAGAGAGTAAAGTTGGGTATGTAGTCCCCCAGCATTTTTTTTAAATGTCAGTTCACATGTTAAGTGAGGTTCTTTCCACCTAGCTGTCAGATGCTAGGTGCAGCTACTGGTTCCAGATTGCAGCGCGTGTGTCCTCCCCTTCCTCCTGGAGCCCTAGTACAGACAAACCCTACCTGGCTTCACTGTCGCTCATTTGTTTCCCACAATACTGCTGTAGTGGGTCGAATGGTGTCCCCTAAAAAAATATGTCCACAGTTTAACCACTAATCTGGAAAAAAAAAATAAAGATCATCGCAGGTATAACTAAGTTGAGAATCTTGAGATGAGGAGGTCATCCTTGATTATTTGAGTGGGCCCAAAATCTAGTGGCAAATATTGTTATAAAAGGAAGGCTGTGGGAAATTTGACACAGACAGAAAAGAGCAATACCAAAACGGACATCGAGATGGGATGTGGTCAGAAGTCAAGGAAGCCAAGGAAAGCCAACACCAAAGCTGGAAGAGGCAAAGAAGGATTGTCCCCTTAAACTTCTGAAGGGAGTGCAGCCCTTTGGACACCTTGATTTTTACTTCTGGCCTCCAGATTGGTGACATAATTAATTTCTGTTGTTTTAAGCCACCAAGTTTGTGGTAATTTATTGCAGCAGCCCTAGGAAACCAATAACACCTGCACATACCTTTGTAAGCAGACTTTTCAAAACTCTTGCCATCACCTCCTTTGCGTGTGGCACCTATCTCCGGCCAAGACCTGCAGGATATATCTGGCAATGAGTGCCTCATTGCTGTAACTCTGAACTCCACGAGTGTTCTGGTAACATGAATGCAAAATTAGTATTTATAGTACTTATTCTTATTAAATAGTATTTAAATTTGTATATACTGGTAAGTTTCTTTTAGCATAAGGTAGGTTTAGAAGTGTAAGTTATGCTACAAAGCCCTCAAATGACCTTCTTATAGGGTTGTTTCTCTCGTAAGATAGTTCCACAGTAAGGATCCCAGTTTTTAAAATATTCTTTGAAATGTGTTGTGTAGTGGGAGTTGATATTTAGAAGAAGAGACTGTAACTAGGTTTCATGAATAAGAATTTTCATATCTAATTTCAAAACTGTGGTCAAACCAAGAATAGAGTCACTAGGTGGCCCACTAAAACAACCCCTATGGGAGAAATGAGGCCAACAGATCGTTGTGTGACTGTTGTGCACAGAGATGTAAAGCCATGACACAGTCCAGGAAAATATTATTTGGAGAAGAACCCTAAGACAGCTCTTTGGGGAACACCTATATTTAGGGTGCAAAAGGTTGTTGGCGAAGAGGCAGAAGAGTAGTCAGAAGTACAAGAGGAAAAAGAAGAATGAGGACCTTCAAGGTGACTGAAAACAGTGTTTCTAAATCTGAACCTTAAATGTTCAGAGGAATTAGCACCAATAAAGAGTAATTAACTTGGGGACTTTCAAGAAAGTTTCTGGGATTGCAAGAGAAGGGTCTGCTGATGGCTGATAAGGGTCCATTGTGCTGTGTCAACTTTCAAATACACAAACAGAAACTATTTGATGGCAATGGCTTGCAATGTTGGCCGTGCATTCTCATCCCTAAGAAATTTTGAATACCAACACCGGGAGGGGTGGGGGTGGGGTTCCCAAATCAATCAAATCACGATTTGAGTGAGGGGAGTCCAGGCAATGCCATCATTTAAAAGCTCTTGGTTTCTTCTATTGAGCATCCAATATTGAGAATCACTTCTGTGGAGGGGTCCACAAACGATAGCCCCGGCCCAAATCCAGCATGCTGGCTGTTTTAATAAAGTTCATTGAAACACTGCTGTATCCATTGTCAGCTGGGATAGTGTCAGGGGCTGCTTTCCTGATGCAATGGTAGAGTTGTGTAGGAGTGATAGAGACTACATGGCCCACAAAGGTGAAAAATATTAACTATTTGGCCATTATAGTAAAAGCTTCAGACCCCAGTATAGGGAAGCATTTCTCAAGTTTGGCAGTGTTGACACTTTTGATGGGATAATTCTTAGTTGTGAGGGACTGTCCTGGGCATTGTAGGAAATCTAACAGTATCATGGCCTTTACCCACTAGATGCCAATAGCACTCCCTCCCAACCTCCACCTTCTACTCAGTTCTGACCTTCAAAATGCTTCCAAGCATTGCTGTATGACACATGGAGTGCAAAATCACCATGGTTGAGAGCCATTGCTATAGAGTATAAAAAATTATAATCTTATATATAAGTCAATTCTTCTCATTCACAGTAGTTATGTTCAACAAGGTCACTGGAAACTCTGAATTAGTGAATACTGAGCTCAGTATTGTATTATTTATATTCTTTTATTCTCTATACTCTATACTTTGTGAAGCAGTCTCAACTACAGATTGGTAAATTTTCTCTTCCTTTTCCTGAATGTACAATACTTTGATTCATTAACATTGAACTCACACTAAAACTTATGCCTAAACAAAGCTTATCTAATGCATGTATTTTCTCCATAAGGCACATCACCGTCTGTGTTTAGAACATTAGACAGCATTTCACCACTATACTTGGAGCCATTTTAAGCAGCCAAATCACCGACAAAAAAAGCACAAAACTTGAAAAACATGTGGCAACAAACAGAGTGCAAAAAGGGCACTGTTTATAGTGTGAGAGCTGAAACAAAAAGGCAGAGGATTCCTCCTTGCTCAACTTTAACTGGGTATGTGTGTGGCAAGTGACTGAAAATTTTTGCTGCTCTATGTATGAGGTATGACAGTTAAGTTTGTGAACTCATCCTAGGAAAAGTGCTACATACCTCACTGCTGAATATCACTATGGTCACCTTCAAAGCACCCCTCTTGGGAAGCTATGTACTGATGCCAGTGCCTAGTCCATCCTTCAAAGCAACTTTGGAAACCTTTTTCTGAAATGACCATCAGAGCTGTTATGGTATTACCATTGATGTCCTGAATGTCATCAAAATGTCTTCCTTTTAATATTCCCTTTATCTTTGAGTAAAGAAAAAAGTCACTGGGGGCCAGATCAGGTGAGTAGGGAGGGTGTTCCAATACAGTTATTTGTGTACTGGCTAAAAACTCCCTCACAGACAGTGCCCTGTGAGCTGGTGCATTGTCGTGATGCAAGAGCCATGAGTAGTTGGCGAAAATTTCAATTCGTTTTTGTCTAACTTTTTCAGGCAGCCTTTTCAACATTTCCAAATAGTAAACTTGATTGACTGTTTGTCCAGTTGGTACAAATTCATAATGAACAATCCCTCTGATATCAAAAAAGATTAGCAACATCATTTTGATTCTTGATTTGGACTAATAGAACTTTTTTGGTCACGGAGAATTGGATGACTTCCATTGTGCACTTTGATGCTTTGTTTCAGGGTTGTATTGGCACACCAACGTTTCATCACCAGTGGTAACACAGCCCAAACATTGTCTTGCCTCTCCAAAAGGTCTTGGCAAACTTCAGCTCTCCTTTGCTTTTGTTCATCGGTGAGCTACTTTGGGACCATTTTTGCACACACCTTTCTCATGCCAATATTTTCAGCTAAGATTTTCCTGTTTTTCTATTAATGGTTACTTGGTCTGCTATGCTTCAACACAATCAGCTGATGATTTTGACAAGCAAGTCCACAAATTTTTGCAATGTTTTCATCAGTTCTGCTTGTTACTGGCCATCCTGACCTCTCTTCATCAGTGATGCTTTCTCTCCCCTCAGAAAAACATTTAATCCATTTGTACACTGTTGTTTTCTTCATGGTATTATTCCAATAAACTTGAACTAACATGTCCCTGATTTCACTTCCTCTTACCAAGTTTAACAAGAAATTTAATGTTTGTTCGTTGCTCTAATTCAAGCTCCAACATTCTCACAACAACACACAAAAACACACAACAACAATAATTAACACCACTGAACAAGACACCGCCATAAGTCAACACATAACACAGCTGTGAGATACACCAAGGTTATGAAACCTTACAGAGGTGTTTGTACAGTGCCACCACATAAGTGCATGGTGGCAAGTTCTCGAACTTTATTGTCAGACTTAGTACATCCATGAATGACCACAAGCATCACAAGTATTGATATTTGAATTAAAAACACTTTTTAGTTAGTAGACTAAGTAATGATGAAGATCAACTGTATAAGACAACAACACTAAACTATCAGAGTGTGAATCCCACATGGACAACGACCATGGTTCATTTATCCTTATGCATCAAGTCCTTAACACAGTGTTTAATTCATGTTCATCTGCTAAATTCATGAATACTAAAAATAAGAAAACATTTTAAATGGCTTTTTGTTCTTTTAAAGTTATTCTTATATATTCTCACATATAACACGAACAATAATAAGAATTTACAAAAGATCTATTGATTTTTACTGGCTGTTCCAATACTATCTGAAGAAGTTTGAAACTTGGCAATTGGTTACCCACAAGTGGAGCATACAGAAGACACTTGAAGATAGCACCGGGGGACAAGCAGAGAGGGTGACAAGTCTGAAGTCAAGGCATGTTGCAGGTACTCGTAAACTAAAGGAAGTAGGAATATGGATCCTGCTCGTCCTGACTAGATCAGTTCAGGTCATTTCTGGATATCTCAAGAAAGTCATAGTTGCCTCACAACTTTTCATGACAGTATACTGAAACATAAGATTCATTTAATCACAAAATAGGGTAATCGTGCTCAGTAAAGGGTAAATTCTTTTCCCCATGTATGCACATAATTTAGGAGTTCCTGTGCTGTCTGAAATTTCTATGAAGAATTTCTAATCTCTTGGCAATCATTTCCAAACCACAACGACATCAATAAGATCTTACATCAGTAAGATCAGGATAACAACTATAGCAATAAGATCTTACATTTTTAAATTAGTGTTTATTAGTTACCAGATACCCTTCTCAGTGATACATATCTCATATGAACAATATCACAATTTTTGCATAATATAAACCAATATATGACAGCTGTCTGGAAAAAAGTCCAGCCATAAATGCCTCTACTTTTTATATCACATGGCTGGATATTTTCTAGACAGACCTTGTATATTTATTGGTAACAAATTTGACACAACAATTTGTGAATACAAACAGTTATTATCTTCCCCATTTTATAATCAGGAAACTGAGGTACATTGAGGTTAACTAACTTGCCCAGGGTCACACAGCAATTAAGTGAGATGGCAGAGTTTCAGATCTGTTTATCTCCTGACTCTCACCCACCAAACCAAGTGCATGTATAAACAGACTGCACTACTATTTGATATGACCAGCAAATATGTCTTTGGCTATATTTTCTGAGTCTGCAGACCTATTAATCACTCTGTAATATCTGTTGAACATACATGGACTGAGCTCTAGTAAAATACAAAAATTTTATTGCACTTGAGGAGTTCGTAGGTTTTTATCAGAGCCTGATGAGACAGATATTTTGCTTTCTGCTTTGTTTTATTTTGTTATCAGATTCAGCTAGTTATCTTCCCTTTTGCTTTTTTACTAATGTAACTTGCTTCAAAATTAGTTACAATGGAAAACAACAAAATCATGTTTTTGTTATGGGGATTATATAAATTATGGGAAAAGATCAAGACAGCCTGTCAAAGTGATATCAAGCATTTTCCTAAGTATAAAGATACGATCCTAGAAGTCCAGGAGACACTGCAACATGAATGGATGAAAATAATTGTTTCAGCTCAGACATACTCTATTTTAGTACACACAAACTAAGATGATTTAAAGCAGAAATAACTTCATACAGTGACTGCCAGAGGAACCTTGAAAATACACTCTGTTTCGCCCATAACAAAATTAATCATGTGCACGACGGCTGAATCTGATAGAGAATTCTTATCTAGCAGTTGTGGCTGCATATCAGCCCCAGTGCCAAAAAAGAAAGAAAAACAGACAAAAGAAGACTGGATCAAGGGAGAATGTTAGCTATTGTTTACATTCTTCAAAACAGAAATTTTCTAAGAAAAAGAAAATGAGGAAATCAGGTCTGCCAGAATGTTGATAGCAGAAAAAATAATCACCCTATCTTTGTAGAATAAATTTATAAAATAGACTAGATGAAACTACAGCAATAATGCATGATGCTTAGGGAAAGTGTGTCCTAACCTATTAAGAGAGATTCCCATGTGGTGCCAGGAAAGCAGGTTGGGTGTGTGGAAATCAAAGAAGTAGGGATGTTCATCAGGCCATTTTTACCCTTGACTAATCTTTGTCTTTTTAAGTCTCAAAAAGTTCAGCTTTCTGATATTAAAACAAAACAAAACAAAACACAAAATAAAAGCTGATGGGAGGCAATTAGCAGAAAACCAGCAGAAGGGTAAATAGTGAATTTTTCCCCTAAAGCAATCTAACCTCATTGAGCAAAAACAAGACCGCATTTTGTGTGTGTGGAAGGAGACAGAAAGGTTTTCATTGTTGTGTGGCTTAAATGTAACCTTGTTCAAATACAACCTCAATTAAATATAATCTAATCTGACTGAACAAGAATAAAATATTTGGGGGGGGGTAGTTCAGTGAAGGGTGTATCTTACATATAATCGTATATTCCTAGGCAAATATCTTAAGCTATTTAAAATACATATTTGCACAGAATTTAGGATTTTTAGGAAACATTTGCTATTGTACCTCTTAACTTTATAACATAATATGACATTGTACTAGCATATCCAAAGTCACAATCTAAAATGCATTTTTCATATTGTCCATCTTTTTTTTTCTTAAATTTAAATTCATGAAAAATGTCTCATATTGGATCTAAAGTCGTTAAGAAGTACATGGAGACTCTCTTAATTGTGTGAAAATTGAATCCAAAGTGTGGAGAAGATTTGAAATGAGGTTATAGAGGAAATGAAGAATGCTCTCTATCCCCGGGTCTTGTTAAAAATAAGACAAAGTCTCATCTGTCCCGGCCAGTTTGGGTGTGGTCCCAACTGAAAGCAGGAGGAGGGACCAGAATAGACATCTGCACACTGTCCCTGATGTCCTGAGGACATAGCAATTCTAGAAACACTTGGACTTCCAACTGTGGGAGTAATGAGAGGAAAACTCTTCTGAGTTTTAATTGAACCACCAGGACCTGAGAAGTAAATACATCCCTCATTCTTGTAGGTTTCTATAATTGAAAAACACCTAAAATGTGTGGGCAGCCTCATTTTACCCAATCAATGTATTCGTCAGGACGGTTCTAAGAAAGGATCTCAGAAATTATCCAGCCTTAGTCAGTCCTTTGCAAAAGTGTGCACTCGTAACTCTTAATTTTAAGAAACTGAATTTCCTGGGAACTCTGAGGAGTATACTACTTGAAGAAATTCTATATTGAAGTCTTTCATCAGGAAAATATTCATCCTCTGTTTTGCTTTTTTTGTTTGTCCACAATTCTGGTGTTCTTAAAGCATGGTACTTTCTTAATTCTCACTACTCAATTAAGAATGTTTTTTTAATGACTGAATATTTACTGACTGTATTGTTGTGTAGCTACTAAAATTATAACTATACAAACTATACAACATTGAACAATGTAAATGAAAGTTTATATGAGAAAGTTCTAACTTGAAACTGCATTTGCTATGATTACAACTATATAAAAATTATATTTGAATTCAAATGAGAAAGGGCTTTGACAAGGTAAGGGTAGATAAAAACAATGTTACAGAAAATTTACATAAATGTGCCTACTAGTTTCAAAATCAATTGTGAAATTAATTAACTGAACTATTCATATCTTCCAGTGGGTTTTTGCTTAAATTTATATAATGAGGCATAATGCATTCAGTATGAACTCAGTTCAAATCCTGATTCCTCCCCTCTGAAGCCTTGGGAAAGATGTAACCTCACAGAACCTTTGTCTTCTTATCTGCAAAAGATAGTAACCTACAAAGCAGAGAGGGTAATTGAGAGGATTAAGTGAGATAACATTTAGTAAGTAGCTGACATTGTGCAAGAGATTCAGGGAAGTTAAATGTAAGCATGACTTCCAGGAAACCAACTGAAAAATGGCTTTTTTCCCAAGATCTTAGGTGGCCAAAGGTGCCCTGACCTAACCATACTCCGCCCATTTCCCACCAAAGCCAATTACCCCAGAAGCAATCTAGTCTCCCTGAACAGCATTCATTAAGAGGTGGTGACTCCATCCCTTGAGCACGAAAGAGACCCATCTTTCAAGGAGTTGGAATATCCTAATGATTCCACAGCAGTAAACACCACTGCTGTGTAATCCCATTACCCAGGAGTCTAACTTATATCCTTCTAGACGTCAGGGTACTGTTCTTGTGAATGCTAGATTAGATTTCCTCCTCCCCTTAGGCCAGACATCTTCTGAATACAAGGAAATCCATCTAAGCATCATGACAGCCCAGGATTACTCGCATTTCATTACCATTGCTGTGTCAATCACAATATATACCAAACACAGATAGTCCTGACAAATATTGCACAGCTTACAATCACTGCATTCTGCATTGTATAGGCAGGACATAGAAACAACCGGGGTTCACATGAACTGGAATTTAGTCCACCAGACAGATTTATAGCCTTGCTTATGCTCCAATATCCATTAAAGTGGGAAGATTGCAAACATAAAAAGGTTCATGCAATCCTAATAGCGTAATTTGACAGAGAGTAATGTCCCCTAAAAGTGCAGGTGAACAGCTTAGTGTCAATCTAATTGAAAGCCACCACACTGGGGTGAATTTTAGGTCCCCAGTGTTGTTCAATATTCCTCATCAGTGACGAAATAGAATTGGAGAAACTCAATTCTTGTTATGACAACAAATATGATAAGATTGTTAACACTTTTAAAAGTACAAGAAGAAAATGGAACATTTTCTTTATAACTTAGAGATATGTATAAACAAAGAATTTTGATAGAAAAATGTGAAGGCATCATTACGTATGCCCTGAAATTAAAATATGCTCCACTGACATAATCAAAGAAACGATAATCTAGACATAAACATCAATGGTTTTGAGTTTATGATGGAACACGAGTTAAAGACACTAATATATCAATAGTGGATTTGTCTTGTTTCTTTTTCTAAAAATGGAACATGATACAGTCCTAAAAGAAGGGTAGACTATAAGAGTGTGGTAGAGCACAGACTTTATTGGGCCTAAGGCAGTGAGTGCTTTGCTAACTATCCAATTGAATCATGATATAGTAAATTATGGGAGACCTAGAAAATGCATCAAAATACCAGAAAATACTTAAAAGATAAAAGCCTTGAGGTTAGTCGATAAAAAAAGACGCCTGAGAAGTTATTTATATCACAAAGCACTGAATAAATATGATCCATCTTCCATAGGGCAGGATGGGATTTCTTAATGTCATAAATTGCTATTTGAGCACCTAGAAAAGAAGGGATATTTTGATAATAGAAATGACTAAAGTCTTGAAGAAGTTATTGAAGGAAGTTACATGATCCTACCAAGCCTGTAGAATTTCTGCTTCTTGTAAGTTAGTTTGATGTTTAAGTGATGTAAAGTGTTAGCCCAGAGCACATTTAGAGGTTTTATCCAAGTCTTACATGCCGTAAACATTTTGACTTCATCCCTACTTTTGGCATGTGGCTCTTTTTCCTGTACTTGTTCTCCTTTGAATTTACAGTGTGTCACTTTTTTATTTATCTTTTTTTTCTCAGTGTGTCACTTTTGAGATTAGGTTATAAAAGACACTGCAGCTTCTGGTATTTTTTGTTGTTGTCATTTTTTTTTTAGTATGCAGGTAGCTCCCTGGCTGGGAATCGAACCCAGGCCGCAGCGCTGACAGCGCCAGTGACAAAGCCTTAAGCCACTACACCACCAGGGAACTCCCCAGCTTCTGTTTTTGTTGCGCTGCCTGTCTCTCTCTCTCTCTCTCCTTCTCTCTCTCTTTCTCTCTCTCCTTCAGGTGACTAAAGTCCCAGTTGACAGCTAAATCTCACAAGAGACCCTGAGCCAGAATCATCAAGCTACAGACACTCAAATTCCTGACCCTCAGAAACCATGTGAGATCATGTTTGCTGTTTAAGTTGCTAAATTTGTTAAGTGGAAATATGTAACTAATACAATTATAGTAAATTCAACAGTAATCATGACAATTATTTGGAACTTATACCAATAAAAGATTTTTTTTTTCAGGGCAGAGTGTTTTATCACTAACATTGTTTACTGATAAAAAGGCTTCATCGTGGTAATACAAAGTATACTGACTTTTAGTTACCTTTCTTATTATTTTGAAATTCTCCACAGACAATGCATCCCCTTATTACTTGCACCCAGAATGGATTGTTCCCACTGCATGTGTGTGTGTGTGTGTGTGTGTGTGTGTGTGTGTATATATATATATATATATATATATATTCCATGGTATACTTTCTGTCTACTGCACTTCTTGGTGGAATGTTTTCTAAAGTTTAGTACCTACTGTTTGAAATTTGTGCTCCTTTTATTGGCTTAAAATACACTGGGACAAGAGTAGGCTGACCAGACATCCCATTTCAAACAAAACAGAAAACAGAAAACAACAGTACTGTCTTATTTCGAATGGTACATATGGTCAGCCTACTGACACCTTGAATTTAGCCCAGTGAGGCTAGGTTGAGCAGACGTACCATTCGAAACAGGACAGTACTGTTATTTTCTGTCCTGTGTAAAATGGTACACCTGGTCAGCCTAGCAAGAAGGAGATGAGTGGGTGGTCATTACACAGTCACTCTTACAAATCACAAAATCACTGAATTTCTAAATTAACAGGAACCTTTGACCACGGAAACACCATTTTCTGACATGAATATACCTAGTCTTGACACTTTTCTATGCACCTCCAATGAATTTGCACACTAATTGGGTAATGAATATTCGAAGAGAGGTTCAGACTGTGTGCCATGGGAAGGGCATCCAATCCAAGGAAATACTGATGGAGCTGTTCTTAAGGAAAGAGGAAGAGTGGACCAGGTGAAGAAAGATGACAGGTGTTCTATGCAGATGGACCAGAAAAAGTCAAAGCTAGTTGGAGTTGCACAACAATATGGCAAGGGTTGGAAGGAGCAGTCACGGAGGTAAGAACTATAAGCCAAGAGGTAAGGTAATGGGATGAAATAACTCTGGATAATGGGAAAGGTCTGGTCAGGAAGGGAGTTATGAGCTGTGATAAAAAAAAAAGTGTGTACTAAACAGTGTTCCTTAAACTCTGGTGGGAGATAGGGACACATTCTGAGAATTTTTGAATTTGTATTTCATTTATATGAGAAAAAACCTTTTAAATATATTACTATTTATAAAGATAATAAGATTTTAGCTTCTTTAGACAGGGCTCCACAAAATATGGCCTGAGGATAAATATCTGAGAAACATCAGACTAGAAGATTTATACATAACCTTCCCTGAGGACTGTAAAACAATTTTCTATTTATGACAAAACTTCACTGTAAATTACAACCCCTCATTTCCTTTCATCTACATTTTTATTTGTTTAACCATCTAAGAACTCTAATACGTATGTCCGTCACAATGACACCTTACAAAAACAATGTGGCCTTTCTGACTTAAGTGTTCAGATATCACCTACTTACCTAGTGTGGAAGTAAGCATACTCACTCAGCAATTCTCCACGTTCTACCTTCAGTCCTTCTAAAGAACCCAAATCCCATTTGCAATTCACTTATGCTCTAACACAGGGACTTTTTTGTAGCAAAATTTCTAATTTTATCCTTCAATTATTTCAATACTCTTGGGCAGATGGCAACGGAACAAAGGCATTAATCAATGCTAATTTGTTTGGTCCACTTCTGATTAACTGTACTAAAAAAAAGTTTACCTTTAGTTATAATCGAAACCAGATTGGCGATCTTGGATAGGACAATACATGCCTCCAAGTCCTTACCTTGCTGCTGCTTCTACAGGGACACAACCCCTACCTTTCACCTCATACGAGGTTCTTATGGCTGACCCACGCTCATTCAGTGGGTTGCCCTGACCAACCTCCTGCAAATTTCTAACCTATTTCCCACAGACTTGCTCTCCTCCCATTATCCTGTTGCTTCTTCATGGAGTTTACCGTAAGTTATCATTGTTTTATCTTTGTCTCTCTCACTAGATCATAAGGTCCATGCAGACGAATACCAAGTCCTCTGTATGCCCAATGTCCTACACATAGAGCATTCTTCTTAAATGTTGGGGAAGGGAAATGTATAACTTCTATTCAGAAAAATCACCCAGTGGCTCACGCTCTTCTAGGAGACATCTTGGCACACATTTCATTAAGAATCTTTTGTGAGCTTCTTCCCTCAAATGTGATTAAGTATGAAAAACAGATTTTAAAGAATTTGTTAGTACTCACAAACAATTTTTTTAACAGCAAGCTGATGTAGATTTCTTAGAGAAATAGCTAATCCAGCTTGGACGTGAACTGCACGAGAACCTGGGACAATCTTATCATTCTAGAAAACAAAAAGTCTATCAAAACTACTGGGATCTGGTTAAAAAAAAAAAAAAGAAGAAGACACAGGAGCCAATTCAAAGGATCTCCTATTGGCTGAAGACAAGACACTTTGAGTAGCAACAAGAATAATGACTGTGAAGGGTTAAAACAAATCAAATACATAAAAATCCGCAAGTTCAGAATGTTACCTAAAACTGGTTAGCTTTGGAGTTTCCTGTGGCATCAACTCATTATTCTGAAATTGGTAAACAGATGCAAATGTGGATCCACCTTTTTCTGTGCTAGCTTATTCAAGTATTTCAAGTTAACCAAAGAGTTGAGGAGAGAAAGTTCTTCTCCATAGACAATGTCCAACTAATAAGTACAGAAGGAATGACAAAAATGATTAAAACCACAATTTTGTAGCCTATAATGAAATAATTGATTGAGGTAACACTCACGAATGACTATTAAAACCATGGACAATTTTAATGGATAAATCAGACTGATATTACTTGAATTTTTGATCAATCTTAACGTCATTAAAAGTGAGACAACCAGACATTATGTGTCTCCTGATGCGATGTGATGCACATCGTATCACCTATGTGTGTACAGCGCCATCTATGAAGTATTCTTTGCCAAAAAAAAAGTGAACCTGCATGTAATTAAACCTCTAGAACTAACCATCATTTTAAATGACACCATGAGCTTGTAATCAGTCGTGTGGGAAATTCTATAGGACGAGTGACCTGATTTCTTTAATAAATAAATAGCAATTTATAAAGTGAGTGGGGTGAACTTTCATACATTAAAAGAGGCTTAGGAGATATATCAATCAAATTTAATACATAGACTTTGTTTCATACTGATTTAAACCAATGAACTACAAAAAGTGATTTTTAGATAATCGGAGAAAATTGAATAAGAACTGGGTGTTAGTCGTTCTTAACACATTATCGTCAATTTTGTTAGATGTGATCATATTATGTTTTTAACGAGTTCTTCTTTGTTAGAGGTAGTTATTAACATAGTTGTAGGTAAAATGATACAATGTTTGGGATTTGCTTTAAAATACTCCAGAAAAATATAACTCTGTGTGTGTGTGTGTGTGTGTGTGTGTGTGCGCGCGCGTGCGTGCATGATGATTAATAAAATTAAAAGCTAAGTTTTGTTTTAAAAACGTGTTAGTATACAATCCAGCAAACATACAAAAGAGTCTATGAACCACTTAAAGGAAAATATTAAAATATATTTCTATGTATCCCAATGCAAACTATGGAGCTTTACCACCTCTGCAAGTCCTCTTCGGTCCCTTCCTGAATGTCCCCCTTCTTCTCCCTCAGAAATAACCACTATTCTGAATTTTGTATTATAATCCCCTTAATTTTTTACAAATTTTTTTACTGCTCATGTACTTATTTTTATACAACTTACTGTTATTTTTTCTGTTTTTGAACTTCATACAAACGGAGTCATGCTTTATGTTGACTTACTTCTTCAACATCAATTTTGAAATGATCTTTTCATTTGATGTTGATGCTTTCAGCTATAGTTTATTCATTTTCACTGCTGCAAAGTGTTCAATTATATGCATTCATCAAAGCCTTTTATCCATTTTACAGCTGATAGACATTTGAGTTGTTCTCAGTTGTTATACACACTCCTTACACATATGCACATATAGAAGAAATTCTTTGAGGTATACACCTAAAAGTAGAATTACTGTGTCACAGCATACATGCAAATGAAATTGGGTAATGTTGAATTGTTTCTAAAGTGGTGGTTGTACCAATTTACACTTTATCCAGTAAGCAGTGTGTTCCAGATTTTCCCCTTTTATACATTGGCACTTACTCTTAATACGTAGTTTCAGAGTTCTTAATTTTTGCCTCTCTGGACCTTGTGAAATGGTATCTTATTTTAATTTGTGTATTTCCTATAATATCGAGTATGAGCATCTTTTCACAGGTTACAGGGACACTCGTGCTCCCCTCTCTGTGAAATACACACAGTCATTTTTTTGCTCATATTCCAACAAGTTGTTTTTCTTTTCCTTATTGATTTCAAGGAGTTCTTTATATATTCTGTATATCAACTTTTTGTAGTTATATGGATTACAAATAACTATTTTGTGGCTTGCTTTTTCACTTTCTTTATAGAATCCTTTGATGAATCAGTGTTCTGAATTTTAATATAGTCAAATTGATCAGTTATGCACTCTTGGTCACTTTATTAAGTAATCTTTTCCTATCTCAAGGCTATTAAAATATTTCCTTATATGGTCTTCTAACATCTTTATAGTTCTGTTTTTTACATCTAGGTCTTTAATTCACTTGAACTTTTTTCTTCCCCTTTTGTGAGGCTGGACTCCAATTCCATTTTTTCCTTATGAATAGCCAATTGACCCAGAATTATTTATTGAAAAGCTCATTCTTTCTTCACTGCTCTGCAATACCAACTCAGTCATAAATCAAGTGTCTACAGAGTTGTGGGTGTGCTTCTGAGCTCTCTAAAACAGGCTGAATTTTCATCAGCCAGAAAAAAATAGAACCGTCTAAGTTAGGGAATTTTCCTTATCACTTCAAGCCTAGAACTTCTGAGGTTGTTTTAAACTCATTCCTTTCCTTCAGTCACTCCTCTAAACCCTCGTTCCTAGCTCCCCTAGATTCTTAAAGCACAAGTTAGTTTATGCCAGTTCTCTGCTTAAAAACATTAAAGGGTCCCACAATGAAACATAAAGAACTGTTTTAAGTCCCCCTGGCTAGACAGTTAACCACTCCAACTTTCAGATTAACATTAACCTCATCAATGCCCACCATGCAGCAGGAAAACTCAATGAGTGTCCATATAGATTTCACATAGGTTAACAGCTAGAAAAAAATTTTTTTTTAAGGAACATGATTTGCCACCTGGCATATCCAAAAGGTTCTCATAGGAACTTCCATTTTGTCAAAATGTATACCCTAGAAATTTGTCTGAATCGTATGAAGATTTTAAAGGTTTTAGTTCACTATTTTCGTGTTTTAAAGTATCTTACTAAACCTATTTTGAAGTATAGTCATATGAAAATGTAACTGTTTAACAAAATCACACATTCCACTTCAGTCTGATTTACCTTTGTGCTGTTAAGGAAACACTCTGAAAACCAAAAGCATAAGAGAAAGTAATCCAGGTCTTCTTAACAGCAAATGACTTTTTCATTTCATTGTATTAGATGTACAAGAACTCCAATTGTAGAGGTGCTTTCTTACTTATCCCATTTGTACATTTTGGTATTATCTCTTCTTGAGCCGGAATATGAAAGTCTTCTTGCAGGCAGCTTCAGGGACCAATTAACTCCATTAAATTATATCCAGTTATGGAGTGAACTGAACCACTGCTGTCTAGAGCTGTGACAATTAGGAGATGAAGAGAGGCAGAAAGAAAGAGATTGATTTTATATGTTACTGAAGCACACTGCAACAATATGCCAATGTGACTTTCAAAATGGCCTTAAAATATTCCAAACTCAGGGAGTTTCCGTGCTCCTGAGTGGGAGTTGACAGACTGTCTGGCAGCATTAGAAAGAGGCAGAAAAAAGCTGATGTCTATATTGTGTCCTCTAATAAAAACATTCTGGTTTTTAGCGACATCTCCCCTTTGGAAGGATCCCTCTATTTGTTGTGAGGTGTGTGAGTGTGTGTGCGCGCGCGCAAGCTTTGCCTCCCCTTGTGCAGAGGGCATAATTTCACCTCTCACATCTGGGAAATCCAAACCGAAGGACGCTAATCCTCCCAAGGTCACCTAGAGAAGCAGTGTAGTGGCTTGGGGGATTGGGAGTGGTGGAAACCGAACCCAGGTGTCCCGACTCCAGCTTTGTGTTGGGCACTAAATCATTTCCCTTCTGTGGGGGGGAAAATCACTGGGCGGGGGGAAGTCAGAGATTAATTAGGTTTCCTCCTCTTTCCCCTTACCTCCCCTCCCCCTTACGGTGATATAAACTCATGAAAGCAAACGAGGTGTCCACTCTCCAGTTCTTCAACTGAGTGCCTCAAATCCCACCCCGACACAAAGCGATCCTGGCTCCCAGGGTTTCTGCGCGTCCAACAGCGAGCCTGGGAGGTGAGGAGTGGTTAAAACTCAGCCCTCACCTCCAGCCGGTCCGGGCTCCGCGGCGCCCAAGCCCCGCCCCCGCCCGCCCTTCCCCCACGGCCTCGGTACGCCTGCCCCGCTCCCCTCTCCCAATCCGGCGCACCCACCCCAGATGCCGCCTGGCACCGATCGCAGCCGCCGCCGCACTTTCCACTTGTATTGATCACCTCCCAGCCCTGCTCAGCCTGCTCTTCAGAGCGCAGCGCAGCAGCCAGCGCACCAGCCCTTGGCAGCCCGAGAGCAATCGGGCTCCGGGAGGCAACTCCTTGGGAGCGCCCTGTCCGGGGTGCCCTCTGCGTTCTGCAGTGTCTTTCTCTCTGCCTGAGAGGAGGAGAAGGAGCAGAAGGAGGAGGAGGAGGAGGACGTCTAGTCCGGGCTGGGAGGTGGAGCAGCGGCAGCCGCCGCCGCCGCCGCCGCCGCCGCCGGAAAGGGAGAGGCAGGAGAGATCGAGACTTGGAAACCCCAAAGTGCCCGCGACCCTGCACGGCAGGCTCCCTTCCAGCTTCATGGGCAAAGTGTGGAAACAGCAGATGTACCCTCAGTACGCCACCTACTACTACCCCCAGTATCTTCAAGCCAAGGTAAAGGGGCGCCGGGGGTGGGGGCGCCGAGGGCGCGCGCGGCCGGCCCCCGCTGCCCCCAGCGGAGTTGATGGAAGGTTGCTAACTATAGCGCTGGCCTGGGTAGAGCCGGGCGGCGCGCGGGGCGGCGGCTGCTGGGGGAGCGGAGTGCGGGGATCGGGTTACAGAAAGCCGCGGGGGGAGAGACTAGACAGGAAAGAGCCGCCAGCCCCTTCCTGGCCCGGGAGGTGGGGAGGGTCGCGGGGCCGAGCGGCGCCCCTCGCGAAGCCCCTCGCCGAGCGTTGGCTGCTCGGCCGCCGACGCCTGGGGCCCGCGGCAGGACCCGCTGGCGGCGCAGCTTTTCGGCCCCTTTTCCTGGGCCTCGCCCTTGGAGCGGTAACTCTCGGCTTCCCTCGGAGTGGCGTGGAGCCTCCCGCCTCCCCCCCCGCCCCCGAGGACGCCCCTCAGCCTCCGCGCGCGCGTTGTCTGGGGCTTGGTGTGGGGGGGTCGGGGGGGACGGGACATTTTCCTCCCCGCCTCCGGCCCTGCACGCCCGCCCCTCGCCTTGATCTTTGTGCGGTGTGGCGCTTCACCTGGTTACTGATTTCTACTTTTACGCTGGTGTTTTGGGTAGAAAAGTGGCCAAAGTTCACTCAGCGTTCATTGATGTCCCTTTTAATCTTCTCTGTAGTAGCTTTTGCGAAGCTGGGACAATGAGCGGATTGCAGTGCAGAGAAAGAAGTGACTTTGTATTTAGTTTAGAAAAATACTGCTATATATGTTTACCACAGATCGATTTCCAGTGGTGCTTTCTCGGAAGTGGCCTTGGCATACTCTTAGGTAACACAGCCGATGATATGTAGCCATACGAACTGCGACTGGCTTTCTAGGGACCCCTGGGTACTTGATTACTGGGCCTATCTTATTTTTTCAAGAACTTGATGCCTACTGAATTCATTAAAAATTATATATTAGGTCCATGAAGAGTGAGGGTTTCAGTGCTTTGGAAGCTTATTCCACTGTTTGGGAAGGTGGAAGTTGGAAGCACCAGAGTTCTTCAGCTATTAGCATCTCCTGTCACGACTTCAGGTGCCCTTCTAGATCACAAAAGAATCAAGCATGGATGCAGTGCCTGAACTTTCTTTGGGAGGTTGTAATCATGTCCTGATTGATGGCCGAGGACATTTCTGGCCGGGTGCAAAGAATCTCTGATTTAACCTTGATAAGCTTACAGTGTGTGTGGTCCATATTACGCACGTACAACATAGCTCTGTATTTGTCCATGTAACAAGGACACTTGTCAACATAGAGACCAGAAATTCCCTAGCACTCAAGGACCTCATTTTCACTCACCCCTATTCTTACTGTACTTCCAGTCGCCAGAAAGCAGCAAGATGGTAGTGGCAAGGATACCATTATTCAATTCTGTGTGGTCCCCATAAATTTGTTTTCAGGGACTGGAGGGAGGTGTATGTTTTGTTTTGTTTTGTGAGCTACATTGTCAATGTAAGTTGTTCAAAGACATTTTGAGGCATAATCAATGCACTACCTTTTAGGTATCATATATGTTTAATGCACTTGTTTAAATTATGCAGCATTGGGTGGCTACAAGACAGCCTATTCAACACTTAACTGTATGAATAATAAATACGTACACTCAGGTGAAAAAGGAAAAAGACCATGTTTCTACAGGCATATTCACCTTAGTAATTTTTATGTACCATTAGTAAGTTAGAAACCAAGTACATAGCATTTAATAGAGCTAATGCAATGCCATTTGGCTCTTTTTGCCCCGTAAATAATTGAAGAGAGAGACAAACGGCCAGAGCTGCTCTAGTAATTAGGGTCGGATCCCAGAAAGCTTTAGGGCCCATTTTCTGAAAGTGTGCTTCCTGCATAAAGCATTTAATATTGATTTGTGTTACAGTAAATGACATTCTCAAAACATATCTTGCTGTTTCTTCTATAAAATCTGAAATCCTATTACTCTGAATCTCTTTGTTTCCGGAGAAGGACAACAGACTCACTTGACCTATATAACATGGTATTAAAGTTTGATAATTAAATCTAAATTCCCTATTGTAAAGTATCTTGATTATCTCAGTAAGAGGCATCTCCTAAAATGTAAAGTGGCCAGGTGCAGATTTTAGATAAGCACAGTTTGGAACATGTAGCCCTTGTTTTTGTTTTTTTGTTTTTTTTTCTCTCCTTGCATATTTGTTGGTAACATGGTAGTGTAAGTAATTAAAAATAATAGAGACTTCATTTGATTTGTAGTTAGTTTAAAAGCAAATGTCACCTAATCTACCTGAGGAGTTCATAAACTCACTTAGAATCTGTGGTCTACGGTGATGATTCTTGCTTGTGTTTGTGTGTGTTTTGACCTTCTTGAAGTATGGGATAGAAAACATCACTCTGTTTAAAGTACAGTGATGTGTTTGCTAGTCAGAGTTATTTTGAAACTGCTGTTTGGAAGCTGTATCAAAACTGGATGCTTACAAAGTGATATTTGACTTACACTTGTGATTAAGAGATGGATGTGTTGTTTTTTTTTAATTGAGGAAAAATAAATGGATGGGATTTCTTTTCATCAGACGGAGTAGATATTAATTAACATGCCGCTGGATAAGAGTTTTGTTGCTATATTTTTTAAAGTTAACATATATCACATTATTCTTGTGTTCATCATCCAATCAGTCAGTTTAAGGAAGTTATTTAGTAATTTTTCCCTATGAAAACATAATAGTTACTTCTATATTTTATTAGCAACAACAAAAATATCTACAGAGCTGTATTACAGTGTGACCATTATTGGTATGCTTTCTGCTTTGACAGAAAATCATTAGAAAAAGGAATACAGCTGCATTAACATAATGTTGAGGATGCTGTGGAAGGGCATGACATGAGTGGAAAGGAAGGAAATTGTGAAATTTTCATAATACCTTACTGTAGAGCAACATAGACTTCGAGTAACCCGATTTTACATGGTTGTTGGGATTTTTTGTATTTCTGTCGGGATGGTCTTATCACAGCAGGTTCTCTTTATCACCTGACACAGTCATTCTAAGATGTACTTTTTGATGATATATATATATATATATATATATATATATATATACACACACACATATTCTAAAGGATTTTTTGAATTATATAAAATGACATGCTATATTATAAACAATTAAATTTGGTAATTCACTTTGAAGCTACACAGAAAAAATTCTGATAATTTAATGTGTTTTATTCTAAAGATTTGTATTGCACGTTTTAAACAATGGCTGTATTAATTTCACTTATTTGAAAGGCAAGCCTTGAATCATGGTCAGTTTATTTCAAAGATACTACATGCCACTGCATGTATGCAAATATTTATGGGAATTGAAATACTTACTTTATTTCTTTTGAAGAAAGAGAAGTACAAAATGTTCTTTACACAGTTACCTAATATTTTGTACCAACTAAAAGCAATTTGATGCATTTGTGATCTTTATTCATAATTATCAAGATATGTTTTTATAAATTATATCATATTGTAAGCTTGATTTTTAAGTTTTTATGTATACAACAATATTATTTTCCATACTAAAGAAATCTGTGTTTCTAAAACAAAGTTTGTTTTAAAGCCATTTTCGTATGAATGTATGCCAAAGAACATATCAGAACTGAGCTTCAAAACCTGGAAAATAATGAGTATAATTTTGTATTCTATTAATAAAGGTTACTAGAACAAAACAGTTTTTATGAATTGAATTTTTGGGTGCATTAACATTTTGTTGAATTTCTTAACTTTTACTTAACTGTAGTTAAATGAATATTGAGTCAACCTGTTTTTCCGGGAATTAGGAGTCATGATTTGATACATAGAACTATTGAGCATTTTAAGGTGGATCGGATGTACAGAGGCGTGATTTTATGAGTTGGGTGCTTTGTGTCTTAAGAAGTAGCTACACTTATGAGGGGAAAAAATTGTTTAAATATATCAGTAAAGTAATGCAATATTTTACATGATGAATATACCATACTTCCTTAGGTGAGTGGGATATTGTGGCTATCTGGAAGTGGTGTTGGAAGACTCAACTGAATGGAAATGTTAAAGTGAAGGTGCATCGTAATGGAATATTGTAGCATCCTTCCCCTCTGAGCGCTATTTCTTTTGGATTTTCCATAATATGTATTATCTTTTTAATATGTTGGGAGCCAATCTTAAACTGCTAGAAGGGAACAGGAAAAGAGAAGTGAAGTAGGGAAGTATCCAGTCATTCCGTTTCAGTATATTCATAACTAGATACACCTGACATATTTGGCAATCTTGGCTTTGAATTTAAATTTAAATTTGGGCAATTTGCACACAATACACTTTTAAGAAAAATTTTTTTAAAAACTTCACTGATTTATTGCTTAGACTTTGTATTCTGCTTAATGGTTTATTAGGGCTTTAAAATTACCTCAGTTTACTTAGTGAGTGCTGACATTTTAAGACATGGGTTTTTGGGCTAAAGATGAAGGGATCTTTTTTCACTCAGGTGGGGGTTTCCAGAGAAGAAAATCTTCTTTTTCCCTCTGTATCTGCTTAACCAGTAAAGATCACCTGAGGAAAATCTAAAATGGAAGGATAAGTGCTTAGTAAAAATGATACGGACACTTAAATATCATTCATTCTTTTCAGAGGCGAGGAATTTCTTGTCTAGTTTGTTTTGTATTGGCTGCCCAGCCGTGGTTTTGCTATATTATTCCATTGTCAGTCGCTCCAAAGGATATCAACACCTCCCAAGTTTCTTGCTTGATTCACACAACAGTAGGTCTAGATAAATGCTTGCTAGTGACTATTTATTATTCAGAATAAGTACCTGCCAAATTTTAGACCAAAATCTACAAATATAATAATTGGACCTTATTTTCTAATGAAATCTCAATATAGTTTGATTTGCTTTATTTTATTCACATAATTAAAAAAACTTTTAAATATTTTATGAATTGTGAGGGATTCCTAATATGAATCATGTATCAATTGGCCAGTGATTAATTTATGGAACCCAAAGTGTCTTTTTGTGCCGTCCTTATTGAATATGATGCCAGAAAAAGTCTCATAGTGCTGTATACTGAGGGGGAAAAGTTCCACGGAATTTCTTGGTGACTCAGCCTGTCATTGCTTGCTATTACTGGTCCCCACCAACGCAGATCCAAACTTTTTCCTGCTTTATTTTCAAGAAAATCTCATTTTTTTCTAAGGTATTTATTTCAGACTTGGTAAAAACAGTAATTTGTTTAATGGATAATAATGAAAATATAAACGATAACATTATTGAGGTGTTCAGAATTATAGTTATTTCTCAGTTACTGACTCCTGCATAACGCTAAACATGACAATCAGCCATCAAGCTTTTTATTCCATTCATTGGGATCTTTGTAGGAAAAAGTGGGAACATGTCAAGATGCTCATAAGTGGCAGTGTTTTCTTCAATGTAACGTAGCTTATTTTGAAGATAAGGTAGTAATGATATGTCATTGATTTAAATGCACTGCCATAATATTTGGTATAAAATCAGACCATATAGTATTCAAAATAATAGAACTTGGGGATTTTATACAAAATGAATTTAAATATTCTGGTTTCTCTGCTGTTTATTTTAATAAATACATAGTAAAACCTGGTGGAACTGGGCTGTGCCTCATGAGAGGCAGCACTTGGATGATAACAGACATTTACCACTAGGAGATTGGTCAGATGATACACAGCAAAATGTCTTCTTAGAGCCGTGTGTGGGAACACATATGCAAATTGGATCACACACTCAAATTTGATAACAGAAACTAAACATTTCTTCATCAGGTCAACATGAGGGGAAGTGTGTAAAGGGGATGATGACAGCTAAGCCAAGAACAGACTGAACGTCTATCTCCCATAATCGAATTCCTTATTTTTGCTTAGTGCATCCAGTCTCCTTAACATAATTATATGAATATTTTAATTTTTCAAGCAAGCACTGGAAAATAAGCGTGTCAAAGATGATGAGAGAGAAAGGGGGTGGGGATAGGGGCAGGGAGGGGAGGGGAGGACAAAAATCAACATCCTAGACCTCGTAGGGAGAAAATGTATAAAAGTGAACATTGTCTTTTAACTAATTCTTAAATGGATACGTTTATCATTTTAGAGGTTGGAGAATCGTCTTCTGGATGATGAATATGAAAATGTAGGTTCTAAAAGAGAGATTAGATGCTAATATGAACAGTTAACTTCCTTATCAATCTGGTACTGTGAACACAATTTAACATCCAGTGGATGATTTCCTACGTTGGCTGTAACATCTGTATTCTAGAATTAGTTAAGTTTTAAGCTGGTGGCTTGTTAGAAAATTGCCTAGACTCATGGAGGGCTGAAATACTAACTAATCAATCGTATTACCTGAGTGACCTCAGAACACCATTCCCTGCACTTGACCTTGGGAACTGCTGGGGTGTGTACTCTCTGGTCTCTGCTCTCCAGCATCTCACCACCTTCCAGAATAACCACAATACAAGAAATAGTAAAGAATATTTACAAAATAGTGCACCCAGCAAGGCAGCATAACAACCAAGGGTCCAGGTTAAGATCTATATGTGGGATTAAAAACAGTGTCCTGTGTTTTCTGAGAAAAAAAGTAAAGTCATAATAAAAGCTACCATAAAGTTGGGAATTTTAGAGAGAAGTTGGACTTTAGATTAATTAATGCAAATCTTGAATTGATAATCAGCATTGTTTTGTATTTTTTCTGCTTTACAGTCCTTTTAGGAGTACTTAGAATTTTAAAGGATAACATTTTTTGATACTTTATGCTAACTCCTTTCTCTCAGACTTTCATATTTCATTACCTTACTTTACATTATTTTTTTCAGTTTTATGCTCATAAACATGCAAAGGCCAACCTACTGCGGTTGTGACAGGCTGAGAATATAATCCTTTATTGACACAATGGTTATACAGAAATGTTGCTGTTACTGTTTTAAATCATTTGAACTGATGCTTATTTCCTTTAATTCATTTAACTTGCTCATGGCAAAGAGGAAAAATTAAGTTTGGAGTTTTGTTATGCTACCTATTCGATCCTGTGTGCCTACAGTCCGCACATTGATAATGTGTCTATTGTGACCTGGCATTTCATAAGAAAATAACACATTTTTTATTATTCCTGATTTTTTGTGGATGTAGCTATTTACTCTCTTTATGTGGTCACTATCTAGCTTTCATCCTTCTAAAATAAGCTGTTATCCTGAGGAGCTAGGAGCTCAGTGCCTCAGGAGTCAGGTTGTCCTCTGCTTGGCTTCTATGTAAGACATGGACCCCCTCCCTTTGGCTGCTCATTGAGCAACAAGGGCTCCTGGGCTGCTGGGTCCCAGATAAAGCATGGCTGCAGGTAAAGGTTTTGTGTAACAAAACTGGATCATTTTGCAGATATCACAAATAGGTTTTGCTAATCTTGAAGGAAAAATGCATCATCTTCCAGCTCTGCAAGTGTGGAAGCCCTTTTTATGTGATTTTTTTCTTTTTATAAATTAAAAAATGTAATAGAATGGGCAGAATTGGATGGCTATATCATGGACTACTGTTTTCATAACTTGAGTTTCTTGGGGGGAAAAAATCAAAGGTGCCCAAATGAATTTTAGATGATAAATTTGCATTCACATTGTACTGAAGCTTCTCAAATGACACTACACTGTTCCCCCTGCATAGCACTTTTTAAACAGGGTGATTTTGAGTGTTGGAATTGGAAGTACATTTCTGCTGTTGGAGAACCTCAGCCCTTTCTTACCTGTACAATAACAATGAAATATTTTCACAGCCTGTAACATCACCTCTCATACGAAATATTTGGTTATAAGGAAAAGTAAACTTTTTTGGAAATGGATAATACTGTCAACTTTACCTTTGTCTTCTGAACAGCAGTTTGTATTCATCAGCAAGCAGGCTTCTGACAGATGTAGACATTTATAAAAAGAAAAAATTGCCAGTTTTTATTTTCAGGCCATTAACTGAAATATTTCCAAGCCCCTCTGTGCCTCCCTCAGAGCACAGCTTTGATTAATTTCATTGTTTTAAAATTGGAAGTCTTAAAAAAGGTTCCTTATCTCAGCTTCTTCGTAGGTTCCATTCTACTTGATCACTTGTGTACTTTTAGTAAATAACAACATGGAAAGAATTTGCTACCAGAGAAACTGCTGTAACAAAAATTTTAAGCTGGGCAGATGGTATTTTTCTGGGGCTTGATGTGATTTGTTTAATCATTGGGCATATTACCTTACCTTACAAGTGAGTTGTGTTTCCAACAAATTTTGTTCCAAAAAGTTCACTTGTCAGTTATTTAGGACTTGAAAGTTACGTCCCACATTTCATATATAAGGGCCCGCAAGGTAGGAGTGGGTGGGAATACCGTCCTTTGGTTTGGGCAGTCTCAAAATGTGTTTCCTCCCTCTCTCCTCCTCTTCCCTCCTTCCCCACTCCTCCTCTTCCCTCCTCCCCCACTCCTGCCCTCAACTTTCTTCCTGTGCACTGGGAGTAGTGCCACTCTGGCCTTACTTCTACAGGTGTGTGTGCTTATGGTGGATCTATCAAGGTGATTGTCACATAGAAGCTAGTCATACTGCATTGCATTGGCCTGGATCTGGGACCAAATGTGCCTGACTTAAATTGGCTAAAGAAATCTTTACTACCTCTTAATGCTACAGATGATAATTAAGAATTTGCTAACTATAGTTGTCTCTTTGAATTGGATTTTCTATGTGATTCCTTATCCAATTTTATATGGAAATTTTAAATAAAATTTTATTTAGTAATGTACAAGCATGTTACAGAAGCACAGACATGATGTAATACTTTGAACAGAAGAGAACATAATTAGCATATTAGAAAGTGTTTGAAAAAAAGTGTTTTGATGATAAATGTATGCTCTAATGAGATTGGAATCTAAATATGACATGGTGAAATGGTGAGATATTTACATTTTTCTTCACCCATACTAAAATTTAAAATCACTCATAACCATTTTTTTCTGTTTCTTGAATATTTCACAAAACTATTCTTTCTCTAAAAATCACCAGAGTGTTGTATTTTTTTAATTTGCAAAAGACTAAAAGAGATGTGTTTCTTACTTGGTAATAGTTCCTCAAATTTTAATTTTAATAGCCAAAATCTTAAACATTGATTTTGATCACTATTTTTTTAAAGAATAGATTATATCTTAATATATAAATAGGATTTAAAATGATAGTGGGTGTTATCTGGTGTTCTTTTCTACCCCTCTGTCTGTATCACGAAATTCAGATTCATGTTTCACCAGTACACGATGTTCTTCAGTGCTCCTCCTTTGAGCCCTCCGAATTTGATTTGACTGCGGCCTGACGATAGCAGGTTCTGATAAGTACATTGTGATAGTAATCTGTGTGTCTGGGCCCTAATGAACATCTGCTTTCTAGGGCGCCAGAGCAGCACCTTTCTTTGTTTCCTCTTCCTTTGCTTTTTTGATTTAAATCTTGTTAAATCCTGCAAATAGGCTGTTTTTCAATATGCAAATAATCCTATCTCCCCTTTTTGGAAAAAAAAAAGCCAGCATTTTAAATATGAATACATTGGGAATTTAAAAGGGGTCTGCATGAAGCGAGTGCACTGCTATGGTTTTACTTATTGACAACACAGGCATATTGTACTGAAATCACCTAGTTGGGATCATAAAGTTGGCACTACCTGGCCAGTTTAATTAAATTCAGCAAACACCGAGTAGGCATTGCAAGGTGCAGCTATGTAAATAAGACATGATCGGAGCACAAATCATGGGATAATTTTATTTACTTATTTGTGTATTTTAAATTTTTACTGAAGTAGACTACACGTACAGTAAAATGTACAACTTTTAAATAGATTGATTCACTCAGAAAATGGCTACACAGGTCACTTTACACCATTTCCAGCACCCAGAAAACACCCTCATTCCTTTTCCCAGTTTGGATTCCCAGAGGTAGCTGCTTGTTCATACTATTTTTGTGGATTGGTTTCTCCTACTCTTGGACTTAACAAAAATTAGATCCTATGGTATGTATCCTTTTGTGTTGGGCCTCTTTAGTGCATTCTTATTTTCGTTTTGATTCATCCATGTTGTTAACGTGTAGCACATGCTCATTCCTCTCTTCATGCTATGCAGTATTTTATCCCAGAATATACCACAGTTTATTTGTCTGCTTTACTCCTAATGAGCATTTGGATTATTTCAAATTTGGGCTATTATCAGTAAAATGACTATAATTATTCTTTATTTCATATCATTTAGTTAACATGTGCACTTGTAAAGGAGGAAATGGTAGGTCATAGGGTACGTGTCCATTCGGCTTTGGTGGGTGTTACCATGTATTACCAGGCAAAGCATGAAAAATCTAATTGCTCCACATGTCACTAACACTTGGTATTGTCAGTGTTTTTAATTTTAGCCCTTTGGTGGGTGGTATCTCATTATAATTTTAATTTACATTGCCTTATGATTAATGATGTTGAGCACTTTTTAAATATATTTATTAGTCAACTGCTACCTCTTTTGTGAAATTTTTTGCTCACCTTTTAAAAATTACAGTGTAATTGACTATAATTCACATACATAGAGCTTACCCTTTTGTTCACTTTTTATATTGCATTTTTTTATAGGTTTATGGGTTTTTAAATATAGTTTGAATGCAAATCCTTCATCAGATATATGTAGTGGAATATCTTTTCCAATTTTCAATTTTCCTTTTCATTATCTGATTAATGTCTTTTAATAAATAGAAGTTCTTAATTTTAATTAAGTCAAGTTACCCATCTTTTATGATTATTGCTTTTTGTGTCTGTTTAAGAAATCTTTTCTTACTCTAATGTCATGAAGATAGATTTTTATATTTTCTTCTAAAAGTTGTATTTTACCTTTCACATTTAGGTCTGCAATCCATTTCTAATTTTTGTGTTTTGTGTGGATAGGGTCAAGATTTTTTCCCCATATGAATAGCTAAATGATCTGTCACACCATTTATTGAAAAGATATTTTTCATTTTCCCCTTTGAATTTCAATGTCACCTTTGTTGTAAATCAGGTGACCACCTTTATGGTTTTCTTTTTCTGGACTTTTTGTTTCGCTCCATATGTATTCTTATTTCAATACTATATGGTTTGATTTATTGTAGCAATATATTTAGTGTATATTTTTCAAAGTGGTCTTCACTATTCTAGATCCTTTGCATTTCTTTATAAATCTTAGAATCAGGTTGTCAATTTTCATAAAAATATTTGATAGGATTATTATTAGAATGGTATTAAATCTATGCATCGGTTTTGGACAAACTGGTATCATCCAAGCTGTAAGTATATCTCTTCTTATTTATGTATGAACGTACCACTTTTAAGTAATTCATAATAAAACACAATGGAAAATTTATTATTATTGTTTGAAGTGCTTGTTTCATAAATACATCTAGTGATTGCTTCAAGATCTGTGGTATGATAGTTGGCATAGACTCTGTTAAGAAAACAATTCTTTTGAACAGAGAGAGAGAATATTTATTATCAAAGATCAAAATTAATTTTGAAAAGTAGTTTACTAACCGAAACACAGATGACACATTCTTTTGGTTTTTCATGAATGCATCTCCAACTATGACTGATTCATCTTTATATTCTTTATTGTCCTTCCGAGGCTTTGTTTATTTGATGTTGTGACATCCCATCACCTTGTATTATATACTTATAAGCATGATAATAAATTGATAATTAGTTGTGTTTGGAGAAGTTTCTGACATCCCTTGTGATTTTTCAATATGCCCCAGACAGCGTGAAGACACAGATTGGGAATGCTGCTTAGATACAAAATTCTAAGTAATAGAAAGTAATAGAATGTGTTGCTCTATGGGCTTTTAGCTCCTTCAAATTTTTCTTAGATGTTTTAGAAATTGTGTGTGTGTGTGTGTGTGTGTGTGTGTGTGTGTGTGTATTTGTTTATTTCATGCTTTAAGGTTTTTAAGCTTTGATTATTGCTGGATTCAGCCAGCCAAAAACAACTACATAGAACTTTCAAAGCTTATTAGTTCTGGCTAGGTTAGCTTAGGTTGAGTGGGAGGTTGAGTAGACAACTTCTGAAGTTCCTTTTGACTCTAAATTTTATGATTCTGGGAATTTATAACATCCAAGAATCACAGAATGTTAGAACAGGAAGAAACTTTAAGATAGTCTGGTCCCAGCTACTCATTTTACAGATGCGGAAAAGCTACCTAAAGTGAAGAAACGGAAGTAGAGCTCCAGGGAGGAGGAGAGAGTTGGGGGGAGTGGCAGGGGGCCAGAGATCTGGAGGGTGGAGGCCTGACCTCACGTAACTGGTCAGTTCAGTGACCTGAACAGGAAGGAGGAAGAGGGAGGCCACACACAGCGTTAGCGGTCATTCCAGGAAATTTATCACAGAGGTTGGACTGGGGTGTGAACGGAGCCAGTGTCACCAGCTGGTGTCTGATCAGGAATCAGTAGTGGTCATTCTCAGGTCACCCCAGCAGGTAGGGCTGGTCAGACTTCTGCATTTCCTTGCACTAGCATGGCTGCTTCTCCTGGTTTGCCAGAACAGTGTCCAGAGCTGATTCTGCTTTGTTTTCTCATGTTTCTAGCTTTGCAGTTTAGCTGGGTAGCCCATAGCTGGGCCCTGCTCATCTTCCTTGGCTTCTGGTCTATTCGTGTCCATGTTCTGCTTTTGGATCCTTCCTTTGTCACATTCCTAAGGGTCTTTGTTTTTATAGTCCTGGATCTGGGGCCATAACCCTCTCATTTTTTCAGCATGCCTGGAGTTTTCCCACAGTGGCAGGATAGACACCAGACTACTTCATTCTTGCTAACTTTTGTTATTCTGTCATCACTTACCTGCTGTAGCCTCTTTGGTCACCAAACCAAACCAAACCAAACAAAAAACCCAAAAACAAACAAATAAACAAAACCAAAACCAAAAATCCCCCAAATCCAGAGAGGCTCTGATTAAATACCTCCTTATTTGTTAAAGCCACCCTCTTAATTCACCACTCTGATGGGAACCATCTTCTTCCTAATGCCAGGCACTCCACACTAGTCTCTAGTGTCACTTGTTTTTTTCATGTGACACTTGAACACAGTTGACAGCCTTCAGCACTCATCATGCTTAAGGACCTCTGTTTTAGTCCATTATGTGGAGAACCTTGGAAAAACAAAATGCACAATAGGTGGCATCAACAAGCCCATGTATCACTTGGACATAGCTTTTTCCTCAGGCTGTTTGCATCATATACTTATTAGACATTTCAGGGTGCCTTTTTTTACAGAACAATTGATTGCTTGGCCCAGAATAGGTGGGATCGAGTGAATCATCATAATGTGGTGATCCAGAACATTTTGCTGTTAATGTTTGTGCATAAATTACTCTCCTAAAGCACGGCAGTGGCCTTGTATTTCCTTTACTTATTTAAGATTCAACAATGAAAAATGGGCATGTTTTTCAATTTAGAAGTCATGCACATTATTCATTAAAAAGGTATGTATCCAATCAGAGTGACTTAAAGTCTAAAGAGAAAGTTAGGGTTTAAATAAGCACATGAGTAATTATTATCTGAAGAAACACACAGAATTATTTTTCTGATCCAATTTTCCTTCCAAACTAAAAGTTTCTTGTGTTAGAACTTTTCATCTAACTTCAACTTATGAAGCTTTTGAGCACAGGTTACCCGTATTTTTAAGAATAAACAGGCAGATTGGGGCAGATATATCAAATTTTGTGTTGGTTATACATTCACTGTTAGGCAACTTGTAAAATCTCATACTTAGGATGTTTAAAACATGGAGACATGAGAGTTTACTAATTTGATTTTTCCTTTTCTTATTATATTTAAACTTTAACAAAGTGGCATTTCTTTAGCCTGTACTATAAAATAAATTTACATTATGACCTAATATAATTTACCTGTTGAAAAAGTCAGAAGATATCAGAAAAGAAAAAGCATAGCATGAAGTTATATGTATTTTTAGTAAGTTTAATGTAGCATTTTGTTAATAGTAATTTGTGTACCTGTGGTCTCCTTTATAAGAATGTAAGATACTTAAGAAATTTATCTTGTTCATTTTTGTGCCTATTATAATGCTTAGCACATGGTAGGTACTTACTAAACGCTTATTAAATTGGATTCATATCTTTTGTTTACTAACATAATAAAAAGAAATATGAAGCCAGAATTCTTTAGGGATGAAATGCTTTTGTTTAAAAAACACATGATTAGGATAAAAATAAAAATGGGCTTTTAGTCTAAATTCCCTAAATAACTTTTTTAATCTCTAGCTTTGCTATTAGACTTCTAGTTCATACCTAGCAGGCTAACACTACTATTAAGCTAGTTTGTCATTGTCATATAAGCACTTCATGAAATACAAAAACAAAATATCCAATGACTATCTTAAGTTGAATATAGTGAATAAAATATTATAGAAATGGGAGGCCCATTAAAATGAACATTTCTACTCTATTAGTGTAATTTTTTGAAAAACATATGGATGGGGCATTATTATTGAAAAACAATTCAATTGTTCAAAAGGGCTACATTTCTAAAAACTGTATTTCTTAGGATTACTTGGAGGTCTCTAAGGGCCTATAACTGTGTCTGAAATGATATGTGATTCTATGTGTCAAGGTTCTGACAGGAAGCATAGCATACTTAAACTTGGTATTTAAAGAATGTTCGATAAACAATAATGTTTACAAATGTGTTGGCAGGACTTAGGGAAACCAGAGAGGGCTAATGACATATCGTGAAGCCAGCAAAAGATTGGCACCTTCACTGAGCAGGGTCTAGGGCTATGGGCGGGAGCAGTGACTAGATCCCCGAGGGGTTGCTTTGTGAAGAGGGCTGCCTCAGAGCAGCAGTGACCTTCAGCTGAGTACCAAGCAAAGCCAACCGTACGGAGGGCAGACATTCCTCACTCTCCTCCCACCTTTGGATCGCCTGTCAGTGCCTCCAATTGGAGCCTATAGGAAGCTGGAGGGAGGAGGGTCCCTTTGATGCAAGGCATTGATATGGGTCAGCCTCCCAGGGCACAGAAGAGGGTGACAAGCAAACCCCAAAAGTGTGGCAATCGATAAATACTGGTTGAATGGCTGCTTACTACTTTTCTTAATGAATGGTGTTGTTTCTTTCAATTAACAGTGTCTCTTTGAAAGTCTGCATTATTACTTGAATGGAATAAATAGCATTTAGTGAGTGCCTATTATGTGCAAAGCATTATGCCAGGCCTGTTGCTATCAATAATAGATAACTTTCTAAGGAAATTAGCTGCTGGTGGAATTGTATCTCCCTTTACTTTTAATAGATACTGAAAACAATCAAATGAGTGTTGGCATTAAATACTCTGAGGTGACATGAAGTAATCAAAAGCATGTCATTTCAAGTAAATTTGGGAGACTTGCTCTTAAAGGTAATTCTGTAGTGCAGCTCTGTCCAGAACTTTCTGCAATGATGGAAATGTTCTATATCTGCACTGATCCAGTGTCCACTGGCCACATGGGGAATGAGCTATGAGGCACTTGAAATTTGGCTAATGCAATCGAGGAAATGAATTTAAAAATTTTAGCCACATGTGGCCAGTAGCTCTCATATTGGACAGTGCATCTATGATAAATTGTTAAGTAAATACATACTCTCTCTAATTTAATTTTTGTGTGAAATACATTTGGAAGTTGGATCTTGCATTTTCAGATTTTCAGATTGCTAGCCTCCTGTAGAGGAACCCTGGCGACTAGAATGTAAAGAGAAAAGAAATTAAAGACAACTAAGATGGAGTAGATCCTAAGGCTTTGGCTACTGAAAGCAAAGCAAAAGATGCAAGAATCTTTTTCTATTATATAGTATATGCTTCTTTAAATGTAGCTTATATTGATTTAGACTGAATTATATTTAAAAATAGACCACTGTGTCCAGGTTTCTCATCATTAAAAAGTCCTTTCTAATGAAAAAGCAATGCATTTATTTCTATGATGTAGTTATTTTGGATATTTTATCCTTAATTACCATACTAGTTGCTGTTATGCATAAGCAGTTGGATACAAAGATGATACTCAAAGAATGAAGATAGAAAATCTCGTGTACACAGCTGGAAGAAAACATGACTGATGATATATTAGAGGCATATATGTTTTCAAGATTTTGATAGTTAGTGGCTTCTTTATTTGTTTATTTTCTTACCTTTATTGGATGTATGTATGTATTGTACGAGAATATATTTTTTATATATATATTCAGCTCTACAATAAAATCTGAGAATTCTCTTGGTCCTTTTCACAACACTTTTTCTTCCTTTTAGCTTGTCTTCAGAAATCTGCGTTAAGTCCAGAATCTGAAAAAACCATCACTTGAAGTTCATAATTATTTCATAAGGAAAAACAGATGATCACATCATAAATATGACATATTACCTGTAATGCAACTGAAAGTACTTTTCAGGGCAGTAAGTTCATGAATATATGTTTTCTGATTATTCTTATTCTATTCAAGTCTACCTTTTGCCTACCTTTTCCATATTCTTTATTTTATCTGTATTTAATAGTACATAACAATTATATATGACTGGGCCTTTTAAAATGAACAAGTTCTCAGTTCATTGTGACCGATTTTTTAAATGGCTCTTGCTGTACAAACTCAAGAATGTTTTTGTTTTGTGTGTTATGGTAATGTACACGTGACACATTAAGTATCTTCACATTATCGACTACTCATGAGTGTTTTTTAGCCCTTAATACTGATAGTGGTGTTTCCAGTTTCATGGAGCTTTTTTTTTTTCCTCTTCCAAAAACAAGAACAAAATTACCCACAAATTCTCATTCACATCAGTAAAGAAACATCTGCTAAAATCTATCAAATGGCATTTTGAAGTAGATTGAATTAGCAAAAAGCTATTGTAAGCTTGTTCATCTGCACGCGAAAAGAATTTGCTGAAGCAACTTTTTAAATGAAAATGGCTCTTTAAATAGGAAGATGCAGTTCTTTTTCTTCTTTCCATTTCACCTTTGAAGGGATTTTGTCAGAAACCCACTAACACTCTAGGACAATGATACGGTTTGTGGAAGAAAGGATGTGGTTGTAATGTATGAGATGTGCCATGCTCTGTGAGTCTTTTAACATGTTTTTCAAGTTCGTACAGTAATAGCTAGACTTAAGCTTTTGTTCTTTTGTTCGTTTAATTGAGTTCTTGAGATGATACTAACACAACAATGAAATTTTAACTTGCTTTTATGTGTGGTAAAACACATAATTAACCCATAATATTTTGTGAAAATATAAAAGGTAAAAAGCAGCTTTCTTCCACAACAGGGGTTCATGCCTGCTTACCTGTTGCCATAGTAACCAGGTAAACACTAATAGAACCAAATGGGTATCCGAAAAGTGTCTCACATAATTTGTGTTGAAACTTCTTGACAGGATCATTTTTAAAATATCTTATATCTGGTTAGGGGAAGGAAAGATTCAAGTAATGGAAGAGAAGAAGTCAAGCTTTATTTCAGTGTAGTGATAGTTGCAGGGGTGGAATCTGTATTACTGCAGAGTTTTGAGAGCAGATTGTTCTGGTATTTTATACCAATTATGTGCAGCTATTGCTTTGAATAAATTTTGCTGTCCTGCTGAGATTTCCTTTTTACAAATCCTGGAGCAATTATAAGATGGAAGTCTGGAATGTATAAACAGTGTCCTTTGAACGGTAAATGAGCCTCATTCTTATAAAAACTCAAGGTTAGGAATGTACTACCTTTTATTGTTGGATTCTCTGCCTTTTCTTCCTTCTTGATCATTGACAGAAACTGATGTCTACTTTGAGTGTGGAAAAACATGATTTCTTTTTGCCTAGAAATACTTTTAAGTGGTTTTCCATTAAATTAACAAACTTTCTCTGTTGCTATCACTCAATAACCAGTATACTTAATACCTGTTCAATATAGCTATTGATTATATATTTCTATGTTTCCAAACTTAACGGCCTCTAATAGATTACCTTTATCCGTAGACCTGGGAACAAAACACTGCACCAGGTCAGTGTTCATGGGGAAAAAAAATGACACCTTAGAGCATAACATCAGACCGAGTTTCCAGATGTCAGCTTATTTTATGTAACAAAGCAGTCTGCACTAATCATGACAAACAATATATAAAATCCTAAAGAGAAGTCAACTGTCACTTGGAGTTAATTGTAAAAAGGCTGAACTCCATTATTTTGTTGAACTTACAGACCTTGTACAATGTTTACAATAAGATTTGGAGAGTTGCCTAGCATTGGAATATATACAATTAAACAACGCAGTTCAACAGCCCTTTTATGTCAGCACTGCTAAAAGACCGCCATTATACTCACATGATAGTCATTCTTGGAACTCTTAACATAAACAGGAATAGAGAACATTCATTTGTAATTCTGTCTAAGTGCATGAGGGATTTGATTTTATTTTATTCACATAAACCCCCATGGAAACTAAAGATAGCAATAATAAAGGGATCGCTGAATGAGAATTATTTCTTTGACTGTCACAGAATGTAATACTTTTATTTTGTTTGCAACCCAGCCTAAGCACTCAGCTCTTTGGACTTCAATGTAAGCTTATGTAAATAAGGGAGATTGTGTTTAAATTTATTACAAAGTGAATTTTAGTTGTTTGAAAATAACTTTACACTAGCATTAATACAAAATTCACTTCCTGGTTCCCTTTTCCAGACATTTTCTAAAAATAACAAATGCAAAGTGACAATAGAGTATCACAGATTAAATGAAACCAAACACAGCTAAGTGTCAAGTCCTCATCATGTTTTGTTGAAGTTAGATTTGGTCAATTTAATAGTAATAGTTAGGCCAGAAAGGTTGATCCTTGTTGGCAACAATAAGAGGGAAAGATACACTACTGAAGCAATTTCTTTCTTTTTTTATTTTTTTGGAAAATAAAAGAGATTGATTCATAGTTCTGTCCTTAAGTAATATAAATATATATATTTAAGACACGTTTCAGGTTTTCTATGTAGTATTTTTCCCCTGTCAGTTTCCCAGAGATGTTTGGCTTTATCATTCTGAAAATTAGTTTACGGCGACACCAAAATAAAGCATAGCTAACTGCATGCTCAATACCGAGAGGGAGAGGTGAGCTTCATTTAAGTCCTTGGAGCCGGTGACTTCAGGTGTTTTTGCGTGTTTTCTAGTCTGTTGTCCAAAATTTGGAAATTTGTTAAACATGTTCCTGGAGAGGTCTGAACTGTTTGACAGAAAGTTGACCTTTTATATAGCCATATAGAAAAAGAAAGGAAAAAAAAGGACTGCCATAACTTATGAAAGGTTTGCAACATGATATTTGAATGACTATTAGAGGACCTCAAAAAATTAAAGGTTATCTGAAACATAATTTTTCAGTAAAAAATGAAATGTTTGCCTCCTCCTATCCATGGCCTAGAACTGGTAATTTAAAGTTTTCAATATACCCAACTTTCCATCTTTTACTTTCTCTTATAGTATAAATCCTTTTTCCCATTTCTCATAATACCCAGTGGGCCTCTACTTATATTAGAATATACGTATGAAGGGTTATATTGAGTTAGACCAAAGGATTTTTTAAACATGGTTTTGTCCCTACTTTTGGAAATAAGGGAGTGACTTTTCAGAGCACTAGCCGTCACTTGGATGAGGTCAACCAAATGCCCTGAATATCCCTTAAATAACCAATGATCAATCATCTGTGAGTATGACTAGACCATTCTTGGACCAGTTTATGGGTTTAGGACTCTAAGAGCAATGTAATCCACACACATCTGTAAAGTACTACTGGCTTCCCCCCCCCCCCCCAAAAAAAAAGCCATGCATATTTCAAATATTTTCTCTGTTCCTAATTTTTCATAATTTAAATAATAAGTTCAGTAACAATTTTATAAACTTTAAAAATACCACCTTTGAATTAATATTTTTTCAGACTAGAAAATCCTGATTTTAAAGTTATACTTGTATGGCACTATCTCTGTTCTCTGAACCATTTTAGTTAAGCATTTTGTTGTTTTGGAAGGGCAATAATGACATCTTCCTAGAGCAACTTAGATGCACTTGAATTTTGTACAGGGTAACATCCCCTTTTTTTTTTTTTTTATTTTGTTTCCAATTTATTTTTTTAAAATTTTATTTCCAATTCTGTGCCTAGTGTTTATTACTCCTTTGGGTTATGGTTCCTGCTGGGCTGCTATCAGGTAGTCCAAAATGACTCCCAAATGTTGTTCCAGTAGTAACTGATAGTTTAGCAGGCTGTGTTAGGCTTACTCTTACAGACATGGAGTGTCATCTGTCACCTTCTGGACCCACTTTCCCACAGCTCATCCTTATCAGCTTCGTGTGATTAAAGGGTAGAGTGTTAGATGTAGATGTGGGCGTTTTAACATGGACTGCTTCTTTCAAATGCTGTGTAAAAATGTTAAAGTAAGCCAGCCATGAGTCTGAGAGAGACCACTCTTGGAACTTAAAAGAATTATGTCATGATTTTTACGTGTATTTCTTGTTAAATTTTCTTTCACAACAGAGTACATTGCACAAATACTTTTAACTAAGCATATAGAAGTTTCAAAGGTAGAAGACATACATACCCCTACCCTTGGAGAGAGCACATCACAACTAGGGGTGATGGTATATAATTCATAGCCATTAGCAGCCTAAGATGAGGACCACGGATGGTATGAGGAGAATGGCCTAGGGACAACTGGAGACACATAACTTAACTTCTGTTCAAGGGAAGTCAGAAAAGCTCTGTGGATGGGACAGTTGTGCTTAGCCTTGAAGGAAAGATAATGAGCGTGATGGGAGGTGTTGGGGGCAGAATAGCTTTGTCGTGTTTGGGATGGGCGAGAGGAGCAATGCAGATACTGTCTGGCAAAGCCAAGAGAACACCAGGCAGGGGGAACGTTCTTTCTTTATCCTTTGGGCAATGGGGAATCATTAAAGGTTTTAAGCTGAGGAATGACAACCTATCAGAGAGATTAATCCAGCCTGTGCATGAAGAATGGGTTGGAGGTGAGGGGAACTGTAAGTATAAGGGTTTGTTTGTATGTGTTTGAAAACAGATTCTGTGGGAACCTTGTCCCAGATTTCTTGAACTGCTCCCACCCCTGCACCATATTTGAAAGAATTCTGTCTATGTCCTTTTAAATAAAATTAGTGTTAAACAGCTCTTTTCACTGTTGACCCCCCAAATATTCTAAGTACAAAATCAAATGTGCCTGTACAAAAGACATCTAATCAAAGCAATTCCACATTTTTTAATTAATTATTTGAATAATCATTATAGGACTCAAGGACTAGTAAATACATCTCGCTCAGCAGTAGGAATTTCCTGGCAGTATAGGCCAAGTTATAATTAGAATATATTATAGCAAGGTAAATTGTTATTAATAACAATGACAAAAATAATAATGATAATGATTATAGCTGACATTTATTGAATATTTACTCTGCACCAGGCATTTTTCCAAAGAGTTTATATGTATACCACTCACTATTATGAAAATATATATAGTTAAGTATGAATGTGTCTCATGTTAGAGTAAACAGAAAAAAAGGAATAGAACAGTGAATTGATGTGCTTAATAAATAGAACAAATTTAGTCTGTAAATATTGTTCCTTTTCATAGATTCAAGAAAATACCTATGTGCTAAGCACTGTGGGAAATGAATGCTGTCACTGTTTTATACTGACAAGTTTATAATATAGTTAATTAACATATGCAAGGAAGTAAAAATAAATCGGGTGTTCAGAATAATATTTAGGGAGTGTGATGTGGAGCTATTCCAAGCAGGACACCAGCTTGGATTTGTTTTTCTTTTACATCTACACCCGCACAGCAGCCTCGTGGATTAAAAAAATATATCTGTGCAGTTTTATCGTGTTGGCTTTGGAGCACCACTCAATGAACATCAGAGTTACTGGCATTAGGCTTCAGATGCTGCCAGTGCTGGCCGAGCAGCTGTTATTAAGTGTCTTCTTTCTCTTTCCTCCTTTCAGAAATTCATAGCCTTGTCCTCTCCCCACTTTTTATCGTTTTATCTATTCACCATGAGATCAACTGTTTGTCTGCTTAACTTTATTTTAATTTGTTCTTTGAAATATCTTTTTTACTCATTTGTGGAGTTATAATCCAGAATGTATAGCTCCTATAAATTATACATGGTGTCTTGTGACAACTCTCATGCTTCCCAGAATAATTTCCAAGTTGTTTGCATAAGCCTGTGGTTTGAATGAAAGTTATAGGGATACCAGTAAAGGTCCCGGGAGAAAATAGAAAGTCTGCATATAAATTCTGAGGTTAGTGACTCCCTGTAGAAAAATGGTCTGTGGGTAGGTAGGCACCAAGGTGGGCAATTTGAAACCTTTGGATGATGATTGGCAGAGGCTTGTCCAACTGTGAAGAAGCTGGAACCTACTGGAGAAATGACAAGTTTAGAAAGCAACTGGAAGCTCTTAAGGCCCTGCATCCCCTAGTTGCTATAGGGGCCATGTAACCTGTAAGGGGAGAGTCCAAGGAACCTGGAGTCAGGGCTACGATAAGCAGCAAGGACCCCGGGGATGAGACACAGACACAGGCAAGAACCTCTGGGTCCTTCACATCTAAAGGAGTCAGACAGAGAGGACTCTGGTTTAAATTAAGATTTGAGAGTGAGGGTGAACTTGGAAAAGAGACTGAAAATGCCATGTAAGAATGATCTAGTGTGTAAACACGAGCCAGACTGTGTGGAATCTGAGAGTGCATACCTATAATAAGTCTAATTTGTATGTAGTTTATTCCCTGAGATTCTTTTTATGTTTGCTTGTAAACAGTTACCAGTCAATCTTTTTTTTTTTCTATTTTAAATGACTTTCTGAATATGCAGTGCAGAAGGACTCAGAATAGGGGGTAGGGCATCGTCAGAAAAATACAGTGACATAAACCACGTGGCTCTATCTTGGAGGAGAAACTTGTATTCCTTTAGATGATGGTAATAGAACATTTCCCAAGAAGTGACATCAAATAGACTTTTTGTGTAAGGGTCCTGTGGGTCTGGGTTTTGGCATATGTGCTTGTAATACTCTCAACATGGGTAAATACTAACTCTATCATGGGCAAGGGCAGAACTAATGCCAACAACTCATTTTGTTCAATGAGCTGTTATTAAGCTAGCCCCATATCTCTTTTCATACAAAAGTGCAAATCTTTCCAGCCAGTAAATTAGATGTTCACTTTTCAAAGCTGAAATAATGAATAAAAGGTGCTTTTATGATGCCTGACATTATAGTTTTTTTAGAGCTTTAAGGATAAAGTTTCCTCAGATTTTTCTGCCCAAGGTAGAAGTTAGTCATATTTACTTTAAGCTACAAATTTTAGCTTGATGAAATTATCAAAATTGCACCTCCCACACGCTGTAGGTGATACTGTTATTTTTTTGAATTAAGGCTAATCAAAGCAATCAGAAAGTGGTACATGTTTTGTTGAAATGGGAGGAATGAAAACAAGTTTACTTCTATTAAGCTGACTTTTTGTAAATACTCTATCAATGCTCCAACATGAAAAAGCGGAACCAAAATGGGGTTGTGTGTGTGTGCATTTCCCCTCTAACCATTTAGTGACAGTACTGGAACCGTGTTGGCACAACAATGCAAAAGTAAACGAAGTAGAAACATAAATCGGTTCCCAGAGAGATTGTTAGTAAGCCGCTTGCAAGCAGGGGTCATGTCTTCAATTGCTTTGAAACCTCTGTTATGCACATACTAATAAATCCTTGTCCAGTGACCCAGATCCATCTATAATATCATCTTATTCTTTTTAAGAAAGCAGCTGCTGCATTTCTTTAAAACCAAATGCATACATCCTTGAAATTGGAGTACATCGTGTGTGTGTGTGTGTGTGTGTGTGTGTTTGTGTGTGTGTGTGTGTGTGTGTGTGTGTGTGCGCGCGCGCGCGTGTGCACACGCCGTATTTGAGGGGACATCCACCTGGATTAAAGTTCTTCCAGAGAGGATCTGTGGGTTCTGTTTACTTGTGATCGACACCTCGGACACGACCAATCTCCGACCACTTGAAATTAAATGCTTTGCATGAGGTTTTCTTGAGCCACGCTGGTTGTGTAGGTGCAGTGCCAGTTAGTAATTCACGTTTCTCAGGGGAGTTTTTCCCTTCTCTTTGCCCAGTCACAGGCTGAGAAACGCACATTTCCTTGCTGTCTCTTTCAGCATGGTAAGTTTATTTCTTGTTTGCCCTTCCCTAAAGAATGTGTCCCCTCGGTGTCTCAGTTTTCTATAGCACTCTTCCATTAGATTCCTTATGTGGGAGCATTTTTTATTTTAATTGGTGCATAGAATAGTGGTGTGTCCTGTTGTTGATGGCATCTTAGGTGTGATGAAATACTGCGCTTGTTCAGGTTGCAGATACCCAGCTGATCCACCGCATTTGCAAGTCCAGTCGGGTTTTGCTGCTTGGCTGCCTGTGAGGCCAGAAGTCTTTCTCTGTGTGGAAGATAGTTCTGATACCTGTGTGGAACCAAAGTTATGAGTCAATGTGGATGACAGTTAGTGTCTTAGTATTATTTCTGCTATTTGGGGTCTGGGAAAAGAAATCCCACTGTAGTTACTTCATCACAGTTCCTTGCTATGCCGAAGGTTGACTTTGAGATGGCGCTCAGGTGATGCTACCTGGAATCCAAGTGGTGTTTAATAAGAAGTCCTCATTCTTCTCATTAGCTCTCACAAAATGCCCTTTCTTTCCTTTTATGGCTAAGTACTACCTTACAAATTTACCGATCAGCTTTATCTCTTTTGCATTTCTCATAGTAATGAGTCCTTACCCATCTTTTTGATATCACATGTGCAGAGTAGAACACCTTCCCAAATGATAATCTCCACTTGTTAACGGACTATTTATTTCTCTCTTTCATGAGTATTGCCAACACTTTCTTACTGCTCTGTCTCCCTGTGAGTTTCTTTTTTGGGAAAAGAGACAGGAAGAAGAGGATTAACAGTTACTTATTGCTTACTGTTGTCACATACTTTATGATTTTATTTTACTTATCCTCACAGCAACCTGTGACAGATAATTATTGCAGATAAAATATGCAGAGTAGGCTTTTTGAAGTTCATTATCCCATTTTATGTAAGAGGAGACTGAGGTTCACAGAGGCAAAGGACCTGCCCAAGGCCATAGAGCAGGTAAAAAGTTGAGCCAGGAACTGGCATCTGTGTCCCACTTCAAAGCCAGACTGTTTTCACTCTCTCTTTGTTTCACTGAAGGGCAGAGCTTTACTCAGTTTTTTTGTTTTGTTTTGTTTTTTAACTCTTAGGCTCATTTAAGTGATTTATTCACAGTGAAGATACAACACACATATAGAATTCTACTAAAAGAGATGCTGCTTTTAACTACTATAGGTGTAGGCCTTGAAGCTTGAAATTTGGGCATTAGCTGTGTGTGTGTGTGTGTGTGTGTGTGTGTGTGTGTGGTATATACAGAGGGTGCCAAAAGAAGTACACATTTTAAGGAAAATACTGTATTAAAATTGTAATACTCAGTATAACAAAAGATTAATACAAGTCATGTTTGACTTCTGCAATTACAAGAGGTGCTCAGAGCGGTTACCATCAGTGTCAGACACTTCTGATTATGGGGAGCTGCTGCTTGAGCAACGCTTGTCCACTTGTATTGCTGCTTGTGTTGTTTCAGTTTCTTCCCTTAGTACTGCTTAGTGTAGCTGCTTTTCTACAGTATACATACCACATCCTTTAAGGTCCCCCATAAGTAGAAGTCAAGGGGTGTTAAGTCAGGAGAACGTGGGAGAAACTCAAACAACGTTCTCAAATTTCAAATACCACTTCAAAGTGGTCTTGCGCTCTTGGAATGACAACTGTGCTTCCACCATTTTCTTTGAGTGTCCTGTCTGTCGCATGGTGACACTAGCATTCATTTGATTAACACCATCTTTTGCACGAATGTCATACTACACATTGCTACCGTAATTCAATTCAGCTTTGAAAAGTAAGACATAGATAACATCGCTTAAAATGTGTATACATGTTTTTGGCATTCCTGGTATATGCCCTGGCTTTTGGTTACTATGTTAACATTTGACAAATTAGTCCTTTTAGTTAAGATAGAGACAAAAGTTAAAGCCTCAATAACTTAATCCTCAAGTTTAAAAATCTTAAAATTAACTTGAACATCTGCTTTGGTGTCTCATTTTCACTTGGATGTCCAACTTAGAGTTTTTCCCTCTTTAACTAGGATTTGGCAAAGCATCGATTGAAAGCAAACAATGTTTTATACTTACATTTAGTTATATTCTGAGAATTTCTAGAACTTACTATAGTATGATTTACTGAGTAACAATTGTCATAAAAGAAAATAATTTTAGAAACTTGTTTTTATGGCTATGATTGACAAATATAATCTAATTCACTTGGGATGAAAATAAATTGCAATAAAATTATAAATAAACACACTGAATGTATACAAGGGCAGTCTGGAAAGTATCCAGCCATGTAATATGAACAATAGAGGCATTTATGGCTGAATTTTTTTGGGATAGCTCTTGTATATATATTATATGGCATATGATACATGTATAATAATACATAAATAATACACTTTTAAGTTAAGAAAAATATTTCTGGTGAGTGTTAGAATTACCCAGATAGGGAGGCTTTGTAGAAACTAGGTGACATTCATAATTACTAAGTAAAGATGGAAATTTAGGGGGGAGAGAGAGTGAGAGTGTGTTTGTGTGTGTATGTGTGTGTGGACTTACATACCTGTAGCCCTACCAAGGCCTATTTATTTACCTGTCCATCTGTGTCCTGCTGCTTGATCAGGCCTACTCATAGGTTTGGGTAATTTGAACCAGCCTCCAATCTGATGGGCTCTATCTACTATGAACTTTGATGATTGATGAGCGCTCTGAGAAGAAGGCATTAGGGAAAAGAGAAAATTCTGTCCCACAGTCCTCACACTTGGTTCCTGAGCCAAGCCTGCTTTAATGATTCCACACTGGGATTCTTTACTTCTGAAACTGGCTGTGACCTGGTTAGTATCTGACTTTTTCTCACCCTTAGACCTGGTTCCTCTTTGAAAGTAAATAATAGACTACCGGCTTGAGAGCTGACAGCTGATGACTGCAAAAGTGGTGCCTTTCGTATCTTTACCAAATAAAAAAGTTGAATGAAAAATGTAAGATTGATTTGGACAGGAGTAATAATGTTGGAGGTAGCCAACAATATTGGGGCTTGATTTCTTTCAGGATAGATGGCGATGTGTAATTGTTGTGCAAAGACTATATATACAGCTAGGTTAAAGAAAAAAATAGGACACATGAAACTTTTTGTCTTGAATTTCTACAGAATTGAGTCATAAGATGTTGCAAGTGCTGTTTTGGAGTATTGTAATGACTGTGCCCAAATCAAGTTTTACCATATCACATACAGTTGTCATTTGTAGTGACAGGTTGGCCAATTAATCTGTCTCTTTGGAAAACCTTCAAAGAAAGATCAACTTATTTGACTTTTTGTCATTATGAGTGTCTGTTTAATAATAACTCACTTGGAACGTCTTCAAAACTCATTTGCTTCCATGCCTTTTCAAAAACTCTTGGCAAGAAGATAGTTAAAGATAAATATTGACAATTATATTTTTGGAACTATAATAGTATGCTGTTCTATAAATAAGCACATCGCATTTACTCTTGAGTGATTTCAAACCTAATGGAAATCCTTACTGTTATACTGAAATCCACATTCTGAAATGTGACAGGATTCCTAAATAGGAATTAGTTCATTCGTGTGCGCCTTACAAGGGCAAAGATCTTTTCTTAATCTTTATATCCTAGGATTAATGACACATTTAACAAGTATTTGTTGGACTTAGGAGTAAATGGGCAATTGAATGAATTTAAGAAAATGTGTGACTTTTAAATAAGAGGTATTCAAAGCTACACTATTTTAAAAAGTCAACATCCAGAAAGTTGCATAACAGAATAACATAAGAACCCATAAATTTACCTTAAAGTAGTAATCATTAACACTTGCCATATATACTTTACCTTATTTTTCTTTTAATTCAATAGATAAAATATTGCCTTCCCACCTTCCTCAAGGCACCTCTTATTGTGAATTTTGAAACTATTCTTCATGTTCATGTCATTGTACTTTTTTTACATTTATGTGTATCAATAAAGCAATACATAATGCTAGATTGTTTTTAAATTTGCTTTTACAGTGTACTATATGTAAACTAGAGTATCATTCTGCAGTTTTGTTAATTCAAAGTTATGTTTTTGAGAAATGTCCATGTTGATTACATCTATATCTATTTTATTCATTTTACTGCTTTGTAGTTTCCTATCTTACACTACAACTTACTTATTCAACCCTTTTTAATGCATATTTAGATGGCTGCTGGTTTTTTCATGGTTATGGAAATGTTCTGTGAATATCTGTACACAGTTCTCTGAGAATACTTTTCCTCTGCGTTCTTTCAAAGAGGCTTCAGTATTTAGTTAGTAAAATATGCAAAGTGGGCTTGTAAAAAAAATGTATGGTAGATGACTTAACTGTTGTTTAATTTTGTAAATGTCATATTCTTTTTTTATAACCTTAGAAGAAAAAGGAAGACAACATTCTAAACAAAACACATGTGAATGAAGAACAGAAATAGCTAGGGAATAAAACAGGAGATAGTAGGTTAAAACGCCTTTTGTTGCCTTCTATCCAGCATTTCCCTTGAGTTACACTGAAGTGCATCTCACTTCTGAAAGGGGTGGTGACTAAACCTGATAACAATCCTAGCTGAAAAGACTACATTGTAATCATTTTTCAGCCCTAATTACTTAGTCTTGTAGCAGCCTGAACTGATGCTTTTTGAGAAGCATGGTAGCTATCTAGTGAAAGGTTTGGGATTAAGTAGTTAGGATATGAAACAGCTTACTCTTTCTCACCACTCTGAACATCTTTTAAAACCTCGTTTTATTTCAAAGATATCATATCTTTTATATGGAAACTACTGTTAGCAGAAATGAAACCCCGGTCTTGTTGGAAGAAAAACTAAAGCCTTAAGACTAATTTTATGGATCTTGTTTTTTTCTCTCTTCTCCTGACAGCAGGTTCTGTTTCCTTGCCTGCTTCCTTGCCATTCTTTTCCTTTAATGCATGAATAGCAAGTGGTAGACTGCCTTTTTAACCTCAGATCTCTTCCATTTATCTCAGATTTTCATCCTTCATCTGAAAAGTCCATCTAAATCTAGCAAATAACTATGGCTCATAGGGTGTTCTTCATCATTTGCCCAAATTCTCTATTCCTCTTGCCAAATATTTTTATTGGTAAGAGTATCATTTCTACTTACCCAGTACTAGAATCTCAAAAATCACCTGGTTATAAAGTCTTTCTCCTGGGTCCTGTTACTGCCTTTTCCAGAAAAAAAAAAAAAAATCAGCCTTCCCTCTTTCATCAGCCCCTTCCTTTCCTGCTCTAATCTGACCAGTGTGGTATGTTAAATTATAGGTCAGGAAAGGTCCCCCGTGGGGCTGCTACCTTGGAACCCCTAGGCAAAGGACATATTTAGGAGCAGAGGGCAGGGATCACACCCTCCTTATTTCTATATAGTACTTAGAACATTTGTGAACTCAGTAAGTATTAAGCTCAGTAAGTATGATCTCGAGTATCCACATGCCAGTTATCTGTGATAAATGGCACAAAACAGATTGGTTTTCTCACAACACAATATCCTTTCAGGTCACTTGAGTACCTTCCCCAGGTCAGTTTGGTACATACCCAGATCGGAGGCCCACTGGGCCAAGCGGAAGAGAGCTTGGGAAGGAAACTGATGGGGACCGGCCGTAACAGTAATCACTAAAACAATAATAATAACGTGCTGTCTGTTGCTCTGGGTCATGTGCTCTGCCACTCGCCTTCTGTTGTCATGGAAAACTGTTGATCGAAATTATTAAATCAAGAGGATGACAACGGTGATGCCATTCAGCTGCCTCTAAGGCAGAGGGATTTTTTTTTTTTTTTAATGGCTAAGCAAATGGCCACATGGCTAATGGCTAAAAGAAGATACGCAGCAGGTCCTAGGGAAATGAAACTCTCCCTACGCTGACCCCCTTTCTGTCATATTCTCCTGGCAATTCGTATTTGTGAAGAATTTCTGAGTCATTTCCTGTAGGCAGATACTAGTGTGGGCCTACTGGAGCACGGAGCCGTGAGGACGGAGGCTGTCACTCAGGGAGGAGGGCGGCGGGGCGCTGTCTGCCCGGGTGTCCGCGGGCCGGTGCACGCGCCGCAGGCCCCGGAGCTGTCCTGACCTGGGGACCCGGCCCGAAGTGTGTAGTGCCGGCGTTGGCCCTTGGTGCTCTCTCCGTCAGGGCATTGCCCTGGTTCAAATAAAAAGCCCGTTTGCGAAGGCGGTAACGGTGAGCGTGGTCGCTCCGTTACCTTCCTGGGTGAAGGACGGAGAGAACCCGAGGGCGCTGTGTGTCCTGAGAAGCGCTCCGACGGTGTCTGCAGACGGGGGTGGGGAAAGGGGAAACCGGTCACTCCGCAGGATGCTTGGGGACCAGAGAGAAAGCGCGCGTCCTTCCGCCCCCGCTCTCTTACCCACACAGGGTGGTTGTTAACGTCAGTGACACCGGTGTCGGCTAAGTCAAGGGCGGCCTTAAAGCCTAGCCAGAGAGCGGCGCGTTGCCTGCGGCCAGACCCCGCGGTCCGGTCCGCAGGAGCCTTCATCCAGACGCAGGCCCCGCATGGCCGCGTCCTCCTCACCACGTGGCCCGTCGTAGAGCCCCTGGCTGTGGATGTCCCGACCTGATGGTGACATGCTGAGTGATGAAGCCAACCCCGATCTGGTCCCCACCTCCTTCTCCTCCTGCTGCTTTCACACGGTGCCTCTCAGGGCTATGAAGTGGCCTCAATTTCCTATTCTCCGCAGAAAGGCAGAGGCGCCCGCAAATTTATGACCAGAAGCAGGACATTCAATTTGATTACTTGTTTTGGGTTAAGAATGGAACAGTTGGGGTGGGGTGAGGTACAGTCATCACCTGCTTCAGGGAGACTCTACCTTCTGTGGGCCCAGAGGTTTGTTTTAACTTATCTGCAAGGTTAATGGATTTAATTGTGTGTTAGATTGTAATTAAGGATTCTTTCCAATTAATGATACTGGTGTAGGAAAAGCCATAAATTCTCCCATGGCTCAGCAAGCTTAGGCTTGAAGTAAAGTGGTGTTCAGAGGAAGTTCCTCTCTCCTAATATATGCTTTTGTGCACATTGGGTTCAATCAATATTGACGAACTGATCTCTTAGAAAGGAGGTAAGTGCATTAGACCTTATCTCATCTATCCAGTAAGTCAGTTGCTATGCTTGAGTGTTAGTGTCAGGCACTATTCTGAAACTTTCCAAGTAATGCAGAAGTGGAATAAATTATTTATTGAGGACTTTGGTCATAAAATTTACCCTGATCACTTGAGGAAATAAGATTAACCGTATAATATGTGAAATATATGATTTTGGTCAACAGTGAATAATGATAAATGAGTGGAAGAAAGAGGAAAATGTTTTAAAATAGGTCAGACATGTAATGCTTATGTTGGTTCATATTTGTTTAAAATGTTTAAAGACCAGCATATGTATCATTTTCAGTTATTTGAAATATGCCATTAAGAATTATGGATTTAGAATTTGCCAAAAGTGCATTTAATCTTTTAAGCATATGTGCTACTAAAAAGATCATGGAGGATCAAGTAAAAGCATTTTAAATGTAAATCTTATATGCAGGAAGAAGGGCAGCACTTTCCATGGTGTCCTGTTTATTTTTCAAGATGAAATTAAATGTCATGTCTTTCGGAAGTCTACTCGAGTTGTTCCAGAGAGAGAAAACAACTCAGTAACCCTGAGAGAGTAGGCACTTCTGGGAAACAAGAATAAATATGGCAGTGTTAGAAAGGACACCAAGAAAGCCTGAAGCTGCAGGATTGGAAACGATAGTGCCACATGCACTGGTAACAGGATTGTTTGGAACATAAATGCAGAACAACTGTAGGCAAAGAGTTTCAAAGTGCAGTCGCATCACAGAAACAATGAGATCACATGGCATGTATTTGGTCCGAAGCTGTATCATCAAAGTGCTGCCTGAATTTCTAAGGAGCTTTCAAAGCTGATGCAATTTTTTCTAAGATGACTCTGATTTGTGGTTAAAGAGAGTCCCATAAAGGGGCACATAAAGGCTGTATGAGTCTAAAGTGAATGAAACAGAATCTGGGCCTGTACCATCCAGGAAGCCATTTCTCCCCAACTCTGTGCACGTCAATATGTATTACTGGCCCTTGTGTTCAGAACATTTCTCTGAAGATGTCTTTCTGTCTGTGTGTTCTGAGACCCAGGCCCCCAAGATGTGACCAGTAGTTCTTACTACAGTCTGAGGAAGTTCTCAGGCTGGGTTTGCAGTATGAAGACCTCTCCACACCATATAAAGACATCAGTAACTTTACTAGTAAATTGAGGTAAAAAAAAAAAAATGCTTTTAATGTAATTTCATGTGTAAGCAAGTTCTATGAACAATTTTTTTATCTACTTTTAAAATAATTACAGTTTTAATAATCATGGTGAATAAATGAAGGTTTGTGTTAATTCGGTTACAATCACAATACCTAAGTGAATATCCAGAATTATATGGTCTTAAAACTAGTCACCTCTATACTGTCATCTAGCATACATTGTACAGAGTATCTGTAGTAGAGTATCTACTTAATACATACTGGTTAAATCAATACATGAATTTGGACAACCAGGCTGAACTAGAATTGGGTCTAAATAGGAGAGATAAATGGGCTTCTGAATAAGATGTCTGGATAAGGAGATCAGGAAAGCTTAATGTGATGATATGCAAAAATTGATGCTAGCAATATATTGGTTCTAACAGATACTTAATATGTGTTAGAGGAACCTATATTACTTTCACAGCAGTTTTATTCTTATGCAGTAATGTACCTTGAAAGTGGTGGGTTGTGCCCAAGAGTGCCAGGAAGTCACTGAGGAAGTCATACGATGTATCCGAGTGTGACACAGATTAATGCATAGGCAGCACTGCCCGACTGATCATACATACACTACTTGTTGCCTGTTCAGCAGTCTTTGGTCTGTGCTCTGAATCTCGTCTTATAATTTCAATGTAAATTTGTGATGTTAGTCAATACTTACCATACATTAAAGACATAAAGCAAATTGTGGCTATTTCTTGAGACCATTAAGAATACTGTATGAAATTATTGTGTTTTCCCCTCCCATTTGCTGCACTGAGGCTTAGGAAGCAGAAAGACCACGTTCACATCCTAGCTCTGCTACTTAGATGGCTGTGAATGCCTAAGTGAGTTGCTTAATACCTGAGCCTCAGTTTACTATTTTGTAAAATAAGGATGCCACTACTAATTCACAGGATTGCCAGTCTTAACCTCTGTTAATCTACACAGTGCCCCTCAGAACTGGCTAGTTGAAGCTGAAAAGGAAGTGTTTGACCCCGTATCTTTGCTGTTACTGTTGATAAAATAGCCCATGGAAAGTAAGTACAGGTCAAAGTAGACTATAAAAATGTGTTGAATTGAACTGGTTGGAATTCAGAAGGCAGTGAAGGGGGCAAGAGAAGGTTGGAGAAGCAGCTGAATTGGAAGGGAGGAGAGTGGGTTGCTGCTCGAGCTCAGTACCCTGACAGCAGCTAGAAGTTAGAGTTGATAACCTGGCAGTGTGGGAATCAACAGTCAGAATATAAAAAAAGAACAACTCAAAGAGCGTTCAGCTCCCATTTGGTGGAGGAACACATAGTCCTCCATCTCTTCGTGACTCTTGGTTGCTCTTAAGGCACAACGTGATGGCTAATGTTAAAGTATGCTCAGCATACTGTGAGTTATTAAAGAAACTTTATGCCCAGGATATTGTGTTTAAAAACAAGGAAAATGTAAAGTACGACTTTCCATTAAAATAGTTAAGGTAAAAGTCTGTATTGTGTTTTATTCACTAAAAGAGTTAAGGTAAAAATCTATATTATATTGTATTAAACCTTAATTATCTAGATTAAAAAACAACAACAAAACTTAGCTGAATTCATTTGCAAAAGCTCCAGTCAGACGTCACGTTCACAGTTTAGCTTCATGATGTTAGATTTAGCACTAGTTTCCTCATCTTTCAAATAGAATTAAAATTACTACCCACCATAGAGCTGGAAAGAGATTTAAATCAGGTAACCCAGGGAAAGCACTTAGCACCTAATACAAAGTGTGTGCTAAATACAAGTTAGCTTTTATTATCGGTGTTCTTTCTATTAATGTACAATTATTTACCTTTGCAAGATTATTTTTCTGAAACCGTGAAGTCTCACTCTTTGTACGTTACCTAGAGGTTCTTGCTTCTACCCCCTTGTTTAGTCTGGATTGCCTTTCCTTTCACTGATTTTCCAAACACCGTGTTTATGTTGGAGAAATCACTGCTCATTAAAAGCTTGGGCGAGGAGTTTAGATTACGCTCTGTGTGCTGGTTCTACTTTTCCCTCTTCTCTTCCCTTTTCCTGTCTTGGCCGGACGTTGGCGATTTCTTTGAGGCCCTCTCCGTGCGTGTTTACTGGTTTCTTTCCCAACCCCTCCATAGCTCCCAGGCGACATTGCTGCCCGCCAGCCTCAGTCCCTACCCCGAAGTGTGTTCCTGGTTGTTTTTGTTCAATCTGCCACTATTTCTCTTTTTCCTTTCTCTCCCTCTTCTGGCTGTAACATTTCTTTTGGTTTAAGGAAATGTCACACAAGAACATTCTAAAAATGATACTGCGCTTAATCTCCTTTTCTGTGACATAATTGTAACTTGAGTGAATTTGTTATCAGCAGAGAGAAGGATTGTGACATTTCTAAACAAACAAAAATAACAGCCTTCACTGTTACATGCCGTTCATAAAGCGGCAGCTCAGGTAGAAAGGGCCAAGTCTTCAACGGCAGTTAAAATGAAAAGTTTGAATTTCAGGCAACATCAGATACTAGTCTTTATCCTGACAGGAGGTCTTAGACACGTGGGAATGATGGCTCTGATTAAATGTGGCAGTCTGGAAACCAGACTCTGTCCTTAACTTCGCTTACCTGAAGTGCATTGCTCAGAGGAATGAGCCACCGGGGTGGTTTGGGTTTCACTTGTGAGAATCATCAGAGACAAATATTTGACTGATGAATATGATGTTTGACTGATGGATGCTCAAATAACTATTATCCTGAGTGTATTGGAAAATCAAATAAACGATTTCCCTCCCCTTTCCCTGGTAATTCTACCTAAAAAAAATTGTAATTCCTCACTTCAGAGTGTTATTTTGAAAATGTAAATCTGATCCCGTCCCCCTCCCACCTCCCCTCCGGGCCTGGCAATGCCTCAGGGGCGTGTGCATCTGCCCTTAGAAGGGAGTACAGGCTCCTTCACAGGTCCGGCCTGCCGCCGCTGGCCGTCACACTCCTGCCGTCACACTCCTGCCGCGTCACCAGGTCCTGGCAAACTGGCGATCCTTCCCTTTCTCAAACTCTCCATGCTCCTTGCTGCCTCAGGACCTCTGGGGACAGGTTCCCTCGTTGGCAGTGCTTTCTCCAGTTCCCTGCAGGGTTAATTCGCCCTCCGTCTTCGTGTCTCATTGCCAGTCAGAGAGGCCTTTCCTGGTTCTCCAAGTTAAGTTTGAACCCCAAAGTTACCCCCTTTCACAGTCTGTTATGTTCTCCTATGCATTTACCACAGTCTGTAATTGTGTGTTTATTTGTGTAAGCCCCGTGAAGACAAGGATCCCGTTTTATTTACAGCTGTGTACGTGGTGCCCAGCACAGTGCCTGGCAAACAGTGAGCGCTCCATAACTGTGCGCTGAAATGAAACTCCTCAGCTAAGACGACAGAGAAGGACAAATAATTTAAGTGGTTTGCATGTATCATCTTTGCTGCTTTCCTATCTCTTGCATGCTGGAAACTTTCTCCCTTTCATGAGAGTTCCTCAAAGACACCATTATAATATTTTAATTTGAGTAACAGCAACACAAACATTGAGTTATGAGCTGGGTGCTTCTACACACAAAGAAAAATTAGATGTAGCTTCTAACTTGAATGGAATTCAGACTTTAAGCAGAGAAATAAACATTTCTCTAACTCTCTGGAGGACGATGCAGGAGATAGTGCCCAAGGGATTATGTTTTAGGGATAGGTGGACAGCATAGGGGAAACTTGCATACAGGAGATGACATTGAAGCTCATTGAGTTTGGAAGAAAGTAGAATTTTGTGAGATGGAGAAGCATGGAAGATTGCTCTTGGGAGAAAAATTAAAATGAGCTAAGACAGAGAGGCATCAAAGTACATGCTGTGTTCAGGAAATTTGTCGAGGTGTTCATTTAACCAACCACTCAATAGTGATGGTTGCTACTCTTGTAGTAAGGTCAGTCTAAACCTGTGATGTACTGAACTAGCAAAAGCACCCACATTGGAAGGGGATACTTGTTAGCTGGGCTCCATGACAGCCTAGGACCTTGAGATATGAGGGTTTAGGGTTTCCTGGGGCTTAGAGGCCTCTAAATCAAACTGTATACCTCTTTTTTCCATCTCCTCCCAGTTCCCTTTATTCCGTGGAGCCAGGTCCTAACTGATCGGATTTTCTAGGCCTAGAGCTAGATCACATCCTCATGCAGGTCTAGACAGTAGAGACTCCATGCTTGCTAAGGTTGATGTTCAAATCTTCTGAGCAATTTCCTTTAAGGGTCCAAGTTTGCTTTTATTTCAAGTTTCATGCATCTGAGTTTCATTGTACTTTTAAGGCTTTATAGTTTGAAAACAAATTAGATGAAGATCATAGAAGGTGATTTTTCAAGATAATGCTGCATTAAAGTCTCATTTTCATATTTAGTCAGATGGTTTAGATTAAGTTGCTTTGAAAATTACCAATAAAGAAATTGAGGTTCCTTTAATGCAAAAAAGATAAACTGTTGATTTTTATTGTAGGTTGCACTGCATATTCTAAGGTAAATGTATTATATAGGTTGCATTGAATATTCTAAGATAAAAAGACTTTTCAGTGTAGGTTGTAAGGTAAATATAGTTTGGGATTAGTTTTGGACCTGTTGCTCCTTTATTTTATTTGCCAAGAGATAAGAACTGTGAAGGCAGCTAAAGGTGAATGCTCTCACTTCAGCAGGTTCATCTCGGATATTTTGAACCCAACCACCATAATAATCAACGTCTGAAGAGCAAATGCTTAAATTAGTTTTGATTTAAGGGTTCTGACTTCTCTTTAACAATTACTACAAAGTATCAAGAAAAGAAGCACACATTATGAATTCTTTTCCTAGTTTTAGACATAGTTAAGATTTTTTTCCGCATAAAAATTGGTCACAGTAATTAAGGAAAGCATTTAAGGCAGGTCAACATGAGTTTCATGAGTTTCAAAATATTGGCTTGGGAGCCACTTCAGCCTTTATCTTTGTCTTCCTGTTTATTTATAGACTGGAAGAGGAAGACAGCCTTTCCTGCTTTTTCTGTTTCCTAATGATGATATCTCAATTTGTCATGAACGAATCCAAAGGAAGAAGGCATGTTTCTTTCTGTATCTGCAGAAGAAACCAGCACTCTTCAAAGCTGGGGGAGGGTTATCACATTCAAATGGTTAAGTGATTTCCCTTTATTTAAAAATTAATACCACTTTCTAAAATGTTTCCTAGCTCTGAAATGTATTAGAGGTGGTATTATAGAAGGAATATAAGCATAGGCAGTTGTGAAATCATATAAGCCATAGTAAAACTAACTTTTTGTTGGCTTTTCACGGGTGGTCCTGATACCAAATTTTGTTACTTTTGGCACCAAGTTAAAATTATAGAGCCTATGATCTGATCACCATATTTATAACATTATTTTATATTCATTCATTCAACAGATACTTTCTGAGCATTCAGAGATGAATGAGACCTAGCTTGTGCTTTTAGAGAGCTCATACTCGAGGGGAAATGCAGATGGCTTAATTATCAAAGGTATCATCCAGTCCATGAGAAGAGCCATGGTGGCATCTCTTGACCCTCAGAGCTCAGAGGAACCATACTCCAACAAGTCTTGATCTTTGGGTCTTCAAGATTTTAGCAAGCTAGTTAGGAATAGTAGGAAGACATTTGTGGCAAGAATATCCTATGCTACATGCTAACAATGTAAAGATAAAAGCCACATTTCTGTGCTAAGGGAGCTTGTTGGGGGAAACGAACAAGTCAAAATAAATAATTTCTCCATCCAGTGCAGTAAGCACATGGAGACCAGTAACCATAGATTTCCATGGAGAACCAAGTAGGTCATCTGGAGAGATAATATGGATTCAGCAACCCTGTTTGTTTCCTCTGGCAGCTACACTTCCCAGTTTCTTTGGCAGCAAGGGTGGATGGAGCGCTGTGACTGAGTTGTGGTGAGTGGAATGTGGGCAGAAGTGATGTACACCACATCTTGGCCCGGACATAAAATCCTACACGTTTTTCTTCCCTCGATGACCTTAGAGAACAGGTGTAGAAGATGGCAGCATTATCAGACAGAAAGAGCCTGGGTCCTTGAAGCATTGTGTGAAGTTCATTCACCCCTCTATAAATGTTGCCCCTCCCAAACAATATTGGACTGTAAGATAAATGAGAAATAAACTTCTGTTGTGTCATTCCTAAAATTTCAAGGTTATTTTTTAGAGCAGTTAATCTGTGCTGATTAATGTTCTCTCTGTCCACTGTTAGGACACCTGCCCCTAGAAAGCATTAGTTATTTGAAGAGGGGGCGGAGGAATATTCCAGGTGGAGAGCAGCACAGAGGTGGGAGAAACCTTGGAACTTTCAGGAAACAGTATAGATGTTAGGTTGGTGTGGTGGGAAGTCGAGGACAGTGTTTTGGATGGAACTGGAAAGAAGAATCAAGGACAGATGATGGAAAGCTTTGTGAGCCAAGCTAAAGGAGGAGAACCACCTAGACCTGAGGGAAAGGCAGCCCAAGGAATGGAATGTGTAACGTTGATGTTCATAGAGAAAAGGAGCTAACCCAGATTCGTTAAATGGTTTGATAATAGACAATTTCTCGTGACAGAAAAAGAAATGAACAATAAACATGGATTGGGTGAGGCTGGGACTAGATAACTTCTGAGGTCTTTGCTAATAGTTTCACATTCTTTGATATTTTTTGAAATTTCAGATTTTATGAAGGCTAACTTGACTTACATTCACTCTGATTTCAAAGTCAAGGAAATGTGTGATACAAGGTTAGAATGCTTTCCGAGGGAGAAAACTATCTTTACCCAGAGGTAACCGTTTGACACGTAATACATACTTCTTGTTGAAGCTGATGAATAGGCATTTACCTGTTAACATGGCTAAATGACCTTGCAATGATATCGCTGAATTGTATCTCCAACAGAATGTCAGCTCCCAACAACAAGGCAGTGGGGTGAATGAAAAGGCAGATGCTATCTTCCTCTTAGAGACTGGAGGAAGAAACTTTCCCTTAACTCCCTTATTTGTCAAAGCCAGATAGCTCAGCTGTTCCTCTGGAACTGTCAGAATGTCTCTCATCAGCGCCCCTGAACTGCTGGGTGGGGATTGATTGGTCTTGCTTACCAAGTGTGCATTGTCGCAAGGCACAACTTTATTTAAAATACCATTAAGATGCAAACACATTATGGCTGCTCTGAAGGCTTTCTCTTACATGAATTATTCAAATAGCATCTTAATAATTGCATTGATTTCCACAGTTAAAAGCAGATCAGATTATGGAATCTGCTCAATACCACTTAAATGTGTATAGATGTTAGAGTTGACAAAGACCTTTTAGACACTGATAATTCTTTTCACTAGTGATCTAGAATTGCTAATAATGCTCTGTGATTATTTTTAATGAATCAGGAACACTATAACCATCACCATTTAAGGTCTTCATTCTTATTCCATTTTACTCTTAGTCGTTGCCTGAAAATCTAGTTATGCTAAAAATCTGAACAAAAACTTTTACATTTACATTGATCAGAAGCTTTTATGTTTCTTTTGCAAAGATCAATATAGTAAACATGTCTTAAACTGCATGTATTGATGCACATATTTTTAAAATTTATGAATATTTATAGTGATGAAATCCAATAAAATTTCAGTTTCTCAGATGCTTTTAGTAGCTGATGAAAGAGGGGTAAGTTTACCGGCATGAGAAGAAATTAGAGGTAAAGCAAAAATTAGATCTTGTGTTGTTTTTAAATCTCTCCTTGCATGAACATTTCTGGAAATATGATTTCCATAGTGTTTTAGTCTACTTAGGCTGCCATAACAAAATACCACGGACTGGGTGGCTTAAGAAATAGAAGTTTATTTTCTCACAATTCTTGGAGGCTACAAATGTGAGGTCAGGGTGCCAGCACTGGTTGGATTCTGGCGAGAGCTCTTCCCCTGGCTTGCAGAGGTGGCTGCCTTCTTCATGTGTGCTTTCGTGGTTTTATCCTTGGTGCTCACATGAACATGAAGAGAGAAGCCATCAATCCTGTTGGCTTAGGATCCCAGCCTTATAACCTTATTTAACCTTAATTTCCTTCTAAAAGCTTTATCTACAAATACAGTCACATTGGGAGTTAGGGCATCAGCATATGTATTTGTGGGGACATAATTCAGTCCATCGCACGTAGACAGTAGGCTCTAGAATTGGACTGCCTGAGTGCGAATGTGACCTGGGGCATGTTATTTATCCTATTTCTCAGAATAAAAACAGTAATTATTTTGTGGCTTTATCATGTTGAATAAATGAGTTATGACGTACAAAGTACTTAGTGTGTAGCATCTACTAGGTGTTCAATAAATGTTAGTTATTGTTATTAAATATCTAACTAGATATTTATGCCTTTAGCTAAGACTTTTGGTCATATATGTGTGATCTCCAAGTACTTCATGTTTATATGCCAAACGATTACCAGCATTGGAAATTCACAGCATGCGTTCCCCCTGAATCTCAGTAGGTGCTTAAACATAAGAGAACAGAATATATTTTATGAAATTCTTATAAAGAAACTCTTCCCATTACTGTGATCTGGTTTCCCCCCATCCGCCAATCCCGTCCCGACTCCTAGTACTGCTGAAGAACGCTTGCTCTTCATACAGATGCAGGACCTTCTCTGTGTATCACCTAAAGATTTCAGGATGACATTGTGCACGTTCTACCAAATAACAAGGGCCAAGAAACTTTCCTAGCAAGTGAAGAAGGAATTCTGTACTCCCATTTTCCCACTTAGTGTATGCACGCACACACACTTTCCTACTTGCACAAAAAATAAAATAAAATAAAAAAAGAACACATGGTTGCATACCTTATTGCTGTGGATATCAAGGTACTTCATCTATAATAAGAGATTCACTGGTCTTTGGACTCTACCTATAAGGAGTTTGGGGTCAAAGATATCCCCATGTAGTATCTTTAAAGGTAAGCAGAAAATAGTTGACAACAGGTCAGGTACAGTTGCCTAACTATAATTGGCCAATATTCTGTTTTCTGTGTTCAATTGAATACTGACTGGAATTTAAATTGAATTAAAAGGGCAGATAAAGGGCACTTAACTGATTCTCAAATGATACATTTTTGGTCAAGATTTGCAATACAATCAGCAGTCTCCAGTTTTTCCTGGCTCTTCCAGGTCTGGAGGCGGAGCTATATTTTCTGTCAGCATCAATCAAGGTCATTTCTATTTGGCAGGCAGGGTAAAAAAAAAAAAAAAAAAAGAAAGGGATGAAGGAAGGAAAAAAGCAAGAAAGAAAATGCCCATGAGTAATCTTACCCCCCTTCTTAGGCAGCAGTTCTTTTCCTGCCTTTTGAATTCTGTTACAGAAGTTGGGCCAATTGCTTACCTCCTCCCATTTTGAGGATATGAACAAGTCTTGGATATTTTATACTTATAAACATTTCATTCTAAATAGTTGTACTTCTGAGTCAAATTATAAGGCTTTATCTAAAATTAGAAACCAAGAGTCTTTTTATATCTGAACTCCTACTTTAAAAAAATAATTAAAGTGAAATATTTATGTAGCACAATTTTTAGCTACTGAGTGATGTGCAGTTTAAGTGATCTATCCTTGTAGTACTTTTCATTGTTAACATGGCCAGTTCTACTAGAATGCTGAATGCCATAGAAGACAAAATGGGCGTGGTGTAGGCATGTACAACTTACATGAACACTAAGGTGTTCATAAATTACATTTTGAATGCAACTATTTCTCAAACTATGGGGAAATATAGCATCTGAAAACAGTCTCTCTGGGAAAAAAAATGAACTTTGACACCTATCTCCATACTAAAATATTAATTTGAACTGGATCATAGATCCAAATATAAATTGAGAACCATAAATCTTCTAGAAGACACAGGAGGATGTCTTTGTGACCTCAGAGTAGGCAAAGATTTCTTGGACACAACACAAAAAGCACAAATCACAAACTAAAAATAAAAGGATAAAGTGGACATCATTAAAATTAAACATTTCTGCTCACTAAAACATATCTTTAAGAAAATGAAGTGACAAGTACCAACTGGGAAAATATTCACAGCACGTATATCTGACAAAGGACTTAAATCAAAAATAGATAAAGAATTTCTACAAATCCAAAAATATGTATAAATAAATAGTCAACTCAATTAGAGACTTGAACAGCTTCCAAAGAAAAGGAGATACATGAATGGCCAATAAGCTCAACAAAGATGCCAACATCTGTAGACATCAGAGAAATGCAACTTAGAGCTGCAACGAGATGCCACTTTACATCCACTAGAACAGCCAACGTAAAAAATTGCCAGAGCCAAATACTGGGGAGGATGTGGAAGCAGCTAGAATTCTCAGTCATAGCTGGGAGTATAAAGTGGTCTGACCACATTGGAGAACTGTTGGGCAGTTTCTTATAAGGTTAAACATACATCTCCCCATAAGACACAAAACTTCCACTCTTAGGTATTTACCAGTGAGAAACAAAAATAGAGGCCCACAAAAAAGACTTGCATGCAAAGGTTTATAGCAGCGTCATAAAGCCAAAAGCTGGAAACAATTTAAATGTCTATGAACAGGAAAATGGATAAATAAATTCCTTTATAATGGAATATTACTCAGCAATAAAAAACCACTACTGTTTCAAACAACAACATTGATGAATCTAAAAACCATGCTGAGTCACAAGCCTGCCACAGAACAATGACTTTACTCTATGATTGCATTTCCATGAAATACAAATACAAGTAAAACTAACCTTTGGTGATAGATGTCAGATAGTGTTTGAAGGGGGAGGTTGACAAGAAATGGAACTCTCTTAGGAATGCAAGTGACCTACATCTTGTTTGTGTGGTGGTTACACAACTGTATACAAGTGTCATGAACTTAAACACTTAAGATCTGTGTATTTTATTCTATGTTAATTACATCTCAATTAAAAAAAGAAGAATCGGTCTTCTTCCACCAAAATGATTGCAGACTGATGAATAATCCAAGATGGTAGCCTAGAGAAAATGTTATTTGTGAGATTTCTTGGAAGACGAAGACATTGACTGCCTCCAATGTGTTCAAATTGCCTGTACTTAGAGAACTCCTCAAAAGAATCTGATTAGAGAGTAGGACCTGGAGCCATCAACCTATTAATGAACTGGAAATGGAAAGTACAGTTGCTATACCAACCGATTTAGGGACATCACTGAAGAGCCCCTTTTAGAGTGAACAGATTTTGGTGAGGAGTGGCGGGGATGGGCTTGTTAGCAGTACAGATGGCAGCTCTCATGCTTCACTCCGAGGAGAAGGTGATGATACATGGAGATCCTTCCAGGGGTACTTCTCATGTTCCTAGGCTTGGGAGCCAACTGACCGAAAGATCACTTAGTGGTATATTGAAGGTGGAGCGGAGGTGGAGGTATCCTAAAGTCAGATGCTGGATTGGTTTTAGATGTCAGAATTGTTCTTTGGACCTGGTTTCTGGAAGCCAGGAATATTGGGTTCTACCTCAGGCAGGAGGTCTCATCCACCTGATCAGAAGGAGAATTCCTTTAGGGTCCCAGTTCCCTGAAAGCATTAATCCTTCAAAGGTTGCCTTTCGTCTGCATAAACAATGGACTTTATATAACTCGATTTCCCTACGGAGTCCCTTACAATGACCTTAAAGAGTATCCTTGACTTCCAAATGCTTTATGCTGCTGAAAAATGAAAAAGACTTGATGGGAAGTCAGAGAGGACATCAACATCAAAGTAACTTCTTCCTTTCCTGCAGTGGTAGGAACAGCAGGACCCTAAGGCATTTCTTATTTCTTGTTCAGGTCCTGTCAAAAATCTCAGCTGATCACAGGAGTGAAAGTACTATGACCAGGGTGATTCTCCTCCATTTTTGAGATCAGGCTCTTGAAAACATTCAAAGGAATGTTTTTGTTATCCTTAATCCCTTAAATGGGGAAGTATCTAATATTGACAGTAATTGGAATTTGGTTTTAGAAAAATTGGGAAGTATCACTTGGGTCCCTTTCAAAATCAGTACATCTGATTTTTCCTGAATGACATCAGTGTGTGTTGTATGTGATATGCGCTGTTCTTTTGTACCTATAGCCCTCACAGTTTGAACATTTAATATGTTACATGTTCTCAAGATACAAAAATGTTGTGAGACAATGTCCACCAAACCCTTGGGAGGTTGACCCAGAAGGAAGCATCATATTCATGACTGCCTATGTTCATATGGTTATAGACATTTCAGAATTCAGTTGTCAGCCACAAAATTGGTCATATTTCAACATCTGTTACTCTGTACATACTGATAGAAAGCTGAAGAGTCTGTGCAGTGTATACTGGATTGGAGTGTTGGCATTTTTGACAGAACTGGCAATTTTTCAAATTGGGTGAGGTATTAGGTAGACTTTGCTTTATGGATTATATATCACGTTATTATGGATTATATACCATTCTTGTTAATTGGGCTCACCTGGGAGAGATTGCAAGGGAAATGAGAACAGACTGTGCTTGACACCTCTCCCTCCCCAGAGCACCTTTAGAAGGGATCAGGTAGACGCCACAAACTGGACAAGAAAAAGCTAAGGAGGTGGCGGTGGTGGAACTAACTGAGGTATCACTAAGGGTAACCATGAAGGTCTGGTATGACAGCTTTTCAGATAGTAGTTGCCAATTTCTATTGCATTTTCATGTAAGTTTTTCTCCCTTTAAATATCACTCTTTCAGGGTTCAGTCTAAGTGGATTGGGCACTCTGAAGCAGGTTTTGCCTTGGAGAGTGCCCCCTTTTAGCATTTTAGACTTCTCTGGCTGTTTTTTTTTTTGTACCATTCATATTTATTTTGTCTATTAAAAATTATTTCCCAGCATCATTTCATTGTAGGGAAACAAAGCAATCTCCTTCACAGGCGAATAAGATTAATGTGCCAACTTAGCACTTATCTACTTATGTTCTATAATGATTTAAAGTTCTTATCCCGGTTTTGAATTAAATATTCATGGTAAGAAAGAGAAGACAAAGAGTAGAGTAGGGCAAGGGATGAGATTCTAGGATGTACTCCAGACATGGACAGCCTGGCTGCTTGATTTTGGGGGTATCTGGCTGTTTTTCTTCATCACCCTTCTAATGCCAATGTAAAAGTCTTCGCTGAGGATTCTTTTGCTAAAGACATTCTTTTTGAACAGTGTAAAAAATGTATGCCACAGTTTTCCAGGAAGCTATTATTCTGTTAAAAAGCTCCCTCTTTATTTTCTTTTCTTTTTACTTGGTGATGGCAGTAAGAGTGAGACTAATGTAGCACGAAACCTCAAAGATGAGCTTTCTGGTTGGGTGGGCCTTTTCTGTGCCAGTAACACCCTCAGATATATTTGTGTGCAACCCTATTTAAAGTTGAGTTAACATGGACAAAGGAAACTTTCAAGTTATTTCTTTTATTCAGAATAAAAAGTAGAGGTAGCAAGTTTGGTAATAAAATATGGCATGGTTAACAAGTCACCCAAAACTCCACAGCTTGAAACATCAATAATTTATTATTTCTCATGATTCTATGGCTCAGGGAATCTGGACTGGGTTTGGCTCCTCTAATGTCATCAGCTGCAGTCAGCAGGCGGCTTGAATGGGCTAGAGGGTTGTGAAGGTTTCATTTTTAATAGCTAGTGCCTCTTCTTTTGCACTTATCCTTTCTCTCCACCTTGGTAGCTTGCCCTTTCTCACAGGACAGTAGTCTCAAAATATTGAGACTTCTAACATGTGGCTAGCTTGCAAGAGGAAAGGTAGAAGCTGCCGGGTTCAGGATCAGTAGAACACATTTAATTGGTCAAAGCAAGTCACCTTGCTAGGCCAAGATTCAAGATGAAAGGAGATAGAATCCATGTCTGGATGGGCATGTGAGTACAGGAAGGGAAGGAATTGAGATGACTAGAGATGATCTGTCACAGTTATTTACTCATGTAACTTAAATTGGAGGGACCAGTTTAAAAAAATTGCCAATTTTCTTTGTACCTAATGGGGTGGACTGCTACAATGAAGATTATAAAGCCTTTCTTGATGGATTGTTTCATGGACGTGACTTTCTAAATCCAATAATGTTGATCAAAATTCCTTCCCTACCGCAACTCCCTCTTAATTTATCAATGCTTATTAAGTAATAATGTGACCAACTGATGGAACATTTATTTACACATTGTAACTAAATCCTTGGGATGCAGTTATGAATACATTCTTGATTCTTAGGATATTCTTAAGAAATTTAGTCTAGTTCTGAAAATAATTATGGATTTCCTATTATGGTACTTCAGTTGACCATCAAGCTCTTCTTGCTTTTCCTCCTACTTCCTGGAAGAGAGTGGTTTATGTTCATTTTCTTACCCCCACAGATGATCTTCAAATTAAGTGCCTTTTTTTCAAAATTAAAGATAAGGCTGTTATTCTAATGGAAAAATCCCCCCTAATACAAACACTAGCTTATGGCTTGGTGAATATAAAAATCTGTTGTTCCTGTTGCATTCCAATTATTAGACCATAAAATATATTGCGTAACTATTGTGTGTTAAATACTCTGAAGAAAGAGCCGTGAAATAGGAGTAAGAGGATTGATCTGATTGCCTTTGGTAAGTCACTTAGCTTTAAGCCCTTTTCTCAATCTATAAAATGAGAAGAATAATTCCTACCCCACCTACCTCAGAGAGTGTTTGTGAAATTTAAATAAATAAAAGTAGTCAGGGCCACATATAAATGATGGTAACTGCGTGATAAAAGATGTGCTGAGATACCAAAAAAAAAAAAAAAGTGCGAAAGAACTCAAATATATACACACACACACACACACACACACACACACACACACACACACATTTTCCCCAAGAGGCTCAAGTCTTATTGAGGGTATTTGCAGTGGGGTATCTAGTTAAGGCATAGAGATATTTTAAGATAATGCCTATCATTTTCACAAACAGTGAAATCTAACTTTCTTTTTAGTTCTGCTTGAATCTGCTGGTTATATAGAAAGTTTGGGCCAGGCTCAACTGCCCTCACCAAAGTACCATTAAATGTTTCATTCCTTGAAAAAACTGGGTAACATGGCAGAATAGTAACCACAGGACTCAGGCTTGGGCTTGTTTCTTCTGCCCTAATTCTGTCATTTCTGGCCTTCCTAGACAGTACTTCTACTTACTTGTGGTTAAAGATCCTTTTCATGGCCAATTTAATAGATTTTTAAATATCATTAGATAATCATCAGATAAAAGATAATTCTAGAGTCCTGCTGGTCATAAAATAATGTGGCATACCCGATGATAATAATAGTTTGCTTCTTCATTTTTTCAAAAATTCAGTAAAATACAGGCCTTTGCTGTTAATACGTAGCTACTAGCTAGTGTGACTATTTGAATTTAAGTTTACATTAATTAAAGTAAAAAATTCAGTTTTTTAGTCAACACTAGCCATATTTCAGGTGTTCCCTACCCACATGTGGTTAGTGGCTACTGTATTGGACAATGTACTTGTAGAACATTTTCATCATTACAGAAAATTTTAATGGTCAGCATTATTATAGGCTATTTTCTAACTTTGTTGTTGTTGTTTTCTCCTGCTATCTCCTTCAAAAGCTCTTTCTTTTATGCTTGTTTGCTTTGGTTGAGCAATGAGAAGAGATCAAGCTCATGGCCAATGTGCGTTGTTTTTAGTACTGTTGATGAATTAGTTGGTAACTGGATGGACTGGAACTATTGACTAGAGTAAGATTTTTGAAATACCTTTAAATTTAATTTGTATCTATTGCCCAAAACAGTGGTTGTAGAGGTGGCTATAACTTTTTAAAGTGGACTAGTGTCACATGTTAGCTAAATACTTCTCATGAGTTAATGACTATTGAGTATTGTCTCATTACTTCTAACATTTTTACTTTATTACAGACTGCTTTTCTAAGTGAAAATTAAACCAGTAGGCTCACATCTAGGTCATTTGAAGTAATATGTGCCCTTTTCTCTGTTTAAATAGAATTTCTGCTTCAAGATATGTTCGGATCTTGATATATGCCAATTAAAATATTGACTTAAACAAAGGAGTCATAAAAATGTGAGATTAAAATGATTAGGAGCTGAGTCCTTATCACATAACCCAAAGCAAATGAGGATTGCACAATTCTGTACTTGAGAAGCACAGTTTAGTTGCACAGGCATGTTTGTGGATATTCTAAACTGCTTTTAAGTTAATAGTGCTTGATGTTGAGAGATTGATATTTAAATATTCTTGGGAATTAAAACGCACTTACGATGAATTGTTGCTAAAAAGACTTTAAGATAACACTGTGGAGATGTGGTATAAAGAAAAACAGTCTTCAAAGCCAAGCCACATTTCTTCAGATCAGAACCAGAAACTTTTGTGTAAACATTGTAGTTTACCAAACGGATCTTTCATAATGGAAGCCTGTTTTTTTCACCTTAGAATTGACATTGTTCATGCAAAATGAGAAAACAGAAATATATTTTAATGTCCCTTAATGTTTTCTACCTGAACCAAATTTTAGTAATTTTAATTGTGGAACCAAAAGTGAAGCTTTGTTGCTGAACACTTGAATTCTATGAACAGACTTGTTTTAAGCATGTCTTCCAATCTTCATATCAAAACCTTTGAGAATAGCTATTCACCCAGGAGATCTGGCCAGTTAGCCAGGAGAAATGAACCTCAGAAAGAAGGGTAGCTCATACACAGCTCATCTCATTGGACTTCCCACATGATGTGAAATGCTTGAGAATTGGGCAATAAGGATGATGCCCCCGGTCTAATTCTGTTTTGTCCTAGGTAGTTGGGTAGGCTACTAAGCCTATCTGTCCAGCATTCCAAACAATTAAATGCAGTGCTTGTCATCGGTGTTGCCCAATCACTGTCATGACACATCAACATGTCATGAAGATTCCCCTGCAGTGTTGTAGCATGCCTAGCTTTCCCCAGAGCTCTGCGTCCTTCTTGGTCACATAGCCACCCAGGCTACCGGCATGGCCTGCATGCCCCCTCCCTATTCCCAGGCATTTTGCATTCCTTTTGTCTGGATTTAGCTGAGGACTTTTTTGGGGCAGGGTTGGTTAATCTTTTTCCTGTTCTCCCTCTGCATACTATTCAGATCTCTATCATATTACTATGGATCAGGTTCTGCTCTCCCGCATGGTCATCTGTGCATGTCTCGTTCCTACTGAAACTGTCAAATTCTTCTTTTACCTTCAGAAATACCTATGCTATAATAGCGTAGCAATATATGTTTATATATAGATACATATTTTAAGTTTCTTAAGTATAATAGATTCATATTCAATAAATAGTATTGAGTACCCTTATATTGTATAAGACACTGGTGAGAAAACAATGAATCGAACAGATATGACCCCTTCTCTCAAGGAGCGTTCATCAGAAGAGAGACATTAAATAATCATTTAAACTGCAACTTGATGAGTCCAGAAAAGCAGATGTACAGTGTGCTCAGAGTTAACCAAGAGAGGAAGAGGAGAGGATTTCATGCTGAGGGAACAGCATGTGTGAAGCATGTAGCTAGGCAGTGGAAGGGCCCCCAATGTGGATCCCAGGCTTTCAAAATTTGGAATTTATTCTGTCTTGGACATGAACCACTCAGTTTATTCTGAAAAACTCATTACTAGCAATCATCTTCCCGTATAATCTTGGACTGTTGCCTGGGTGAACGAGGTCATTCTTGAATTCTGAAACCATTCCCCCTTCCACACACAACACAAGCCCCCACCCTAAACACTTGACTGTCAAAAGGAAAAATCCAGCGTTTTTCACCTGCTGGATCTGTGTGTCCATATCTAGCACAAGCAGTCTTACCTGTCACCCTAGAGGAGGGAAAATGGGGTGGGGTGAGGTGGGGTAGGACATGGTGGTTAATGTCCAATCATTATTTTGTTGAATTGGAACTCAAACGTATAAGAAAGTTGTAAAATTTGTGAGTGCAGTGAGAATAAGAAAGGCAAAAATTTTTTAAGGATTTTTTTCAAATTTAAAAATCCAGTTTATAATACTATTTGAAGATGCCAGTGCTTTGTGCATAGAACTTTTAAATGATTAACATTTCTTAAACATCAACAAAAAACTAAGGTATGTATAAATAAAGAGGCATAGGTCCAGAAAGCTTATTTTTGCTTTTGAATCCTTAGGACTAATAGAATGACTAAATTGTTTAGATTAATCAGTTCTTACTGAAAAGAAACACCAGAAAGAATAGTTTTTAATTGGTGCTTGAGTAGTTGGTAATCACTAGTGTATTAGATACAAAATAAATAAATAGAAATACAATATTTTCTTATGAGAAATATCTCTCTCTTAAATGTAAACTTGGCATTTGCTTTTAGGCACTCTCAACTCTTGCACAGAGTGCTTAAACTTGTGACCCAGTTTCCTACTGCATGGTAGGGCAGTGGGAGATTGTGGGTGTGAAACAGATTTTAAAAATTATAGGGCACCATACAAATATATTTACTAGTGGTTTTTTCCCCCCAGTTATCTGTTACTGAGGAATAAATTCCCTCAAATTTAAAACAGTGATTTTTTTTTTTTCATTTTGCACAATTCCTTGGGTTGGTTGGGATCAGCTGGGTGGTTCTTCTGCTCCATATGACCTTGGGTCACTCACACAGTTGCATATACTTGGGAGCTCAGCTGCAGATAGAATTTCCAAATGGCTACACTGCAATGCCTTGCAGCTGTCTGGTTCTTGGCTGGAGTGCCTCCATTCCTCTCTACCTGACTTCTCATTCTACAGGACCTCTCAACATAAGAACTTTCTACCTGGGTAGCAGACCAACCCAGACTTCTTTCCATGACAGTTGGCTGAAGGCCTCTTAATGCCTAGACCAGCAAGTTATTCAGCAGTACTTTTGCATTCTTCTGGTCCATCACAGAGCCATCCCACATTCAGGGGTTGGAAAAATAGGTTCTGACTCTTGACTGAGGAGGGCAGTCACATCCAGAAACCATATGCAGAATGGGAGGGACTGTGGCAGCATCCAATGGAACATTCTACCACAATTATTATGAAGTAAAAGCTTGATAGATTAAAAGATTCCATTCTCAATGAATAAGCAATTAGAACTAAACTCTTGACCTATACTACTTTCAGAGATTAAAATTTTTAAGTTGTTTTTAGTATAAATGTGGTATGTATAATAACCATCAAATATATTCACAGTAGTTGCTCTAGTTGAAGGGGGAATTATATCCCCCCAAAACCTAATTCCTGATTTAGTCTTATTGTTTAATGAAAAAGAAATGTACTACAATCATACTTTTTATGGTTTCAGAATTTAAATTCATTCACTCTACGAATTTATTGATACAAAGGGAATTTTGAACTCCCTCTAGTGGCAAAAGGTTTTCTTTTTTCTTTTTCAAAGAGCTTGCTTGAAATAAGAAGATGGCTGACATATAACAGAACACAGTTTCAAAAATGACTGGTTATTACTGAGATGTATGCTTTTTCCTGTGAGTTATTGTAGGGTTCTTTCATCTCTTATGAGAAATGTTCACCTTCCTAAGAAACATTGATCATATTACATGAAAAAGAAGGGAAAGACTTCCTGTTAACTTTTAAAGTATAAAAACTGCTAACTGTTTCAATCAATCAAGCTCTTAAGCGGGGGGGGGAGGGGAATAACACACACACACACACACAGAGAGACATCTATATGTGTGTGTATGTATATATGTTGTTTTGACAAAAAAAGACTTAACATCCCTGATTAAAAAGTAAATTTTTAATTTTTGTCCGAGGAGTTATTTTTTGAATAGATACATGTATTTAATAGCAAAACTCTTTGGAAAGAGAGTAATAAATAGCTATTGGAATGTGAAGCTAGGGAAGAACTGATAGCCAAAATAAAAAATGAAAAGTAAAAATAAGAAAGTAGAAGTGCCCAAACCTTACTCTTTCCCTTACAAAAGATCGCATTTGGATTCCCACAGCCAGTGGGGAAAACAATATTCATCACAGCTCTCACTATCACTCTGGCCAAAAGGAAGCATAACGTCAAAGGGTGGGAATAGAAAAACAGCTACTGTGGACTTCGTAAATGGAGTTTTCCTATCCCCACCCCACCACCAAAGAGAGTTAATAATGACTATTAACTTACTCTGTTATCTGTCCATTTATGGGCAGATTTATTCTGATTCCTTAAAAAAGGAAACACCAGAAAAGACATTGGTCCGAAATGCTGTTTGCTGAAGCTGATCCAAGTTACTCGCACTGCATTGTCTTGTGTGGCAGGCGGAGGGCCTGCCCGGCTTCTCCTTTCACAGGGTGGGAGGGCTCGGGATGGCGGTAAAGAGCCATAGATTTTTATCTGTCTGTTTTAAAACTCCAGAAAGCGGAACCCAGGATTATTAGATTAATTCCCACAGATTTTGTTTGGTTTGGGAGTAAACTATGAACTAGTAAGGCTTCACAAGAGGCAATTAAACCATCCAATGAGAAGTTATACTTTCTTTCCAGTACCTCTTTGTAGTCCGACACGTATAACCAAGTATGTGTCTCTTGTGGTCTCGATTACATCCGGTGTTTTTAGCTGGCAGCATTTCCTCTGTTGAGGCCCCGCTTTATTTGCCAGGCTTTATTTTTGTGAATATAGAGAAAAACAAGTTGTATTAGAGAGTAAAATTTCAGAAAAGAAAATTGTGTTTGTATAACATTGATTTTTCAAACAAACAAACAAAAAAGGCATTAAATTTGTTATAAACTAACTGGTTATTAAAATACAGAGGCTACGAAAGTGCATGGAAAGTCTTATAGCCATCTTTTAACCACCCTGCATGTTTTCTTTTGACTATATCAAAAAAACCTAACTTAACTAACAGGGACTAAAGATTTCCCTCCCATTTAGTTGCTTAGCTTTGGAATAATGAAAGTGAATTTGCAATTCTTAAAATGGTGTTTTCTTGCCTTTTCATTCCAGTTCTCATAGAAATGTTTTTGGAACAGTGGTCTGTGCTAACAGCTGTATTCAATCTTGAGTAAAAGTCACTTCCTGAAGAGAATGAAGTTCAACTTAGCATGCGAACTTGCCTGGAACGTAATCCTGTAGGGCGAGTGTACTATGTGATTATGAAACTGAGCACGGGCACCCTGCTGAGGTGGTTTCTTGTAAATGGTAGCCAGTCAACACCAGTGTCGGTGTTTTTAACCGAAGATTTCATAATCTAAAGACATTGCTTATTCATGCACATAACTGTAGTAATTTTCAAGAATTTTACTCTTTGGTATTTTCAAAATATAATTCCCTTTAGAATTTTATTTATATGGAATCTATATCTACACATAATCAAAGATGATTGATTGATAGATACTATATATGTGTGTGTGTGTGTGTGTGTGTGTGTGTACACACACACACACACACACACACACATATGTATATTTAGGCTTTCAGAATTTACAAATTATTATTCTTGAGTTTCAGACAAACTTTATTTTTGGTTCAATTTTATTCATTCATTTATTCACTTACTGTAGTAAACCTAATTTAAATAGAACATTTTTTTTCCTGGCCTCATAAGATCAGTTGATTTTATACACACACACACACACACATATATATATATATATAGACTTTACATATATAAAAATCTATATATAAAAGTTATAAAATAAACTTTTATATACATATAGAGAGAGAAGTATAGTTTTAGCAATTTAATATCTATTATCAAAATATCTTTTAGGTAGGTATTACTGACTTTTACTGTCTTAAATATGGCACTTCTTTATTTTAAAGAAAGAAAATGTTGTATCAGTATAATTTAGATACTACTTAACCTTAATGGAATCAAGCCTTAGATGGAAAATTTTTTACTGGATCAGTTTTTTTGTTTTGTTTTGTTTTGTTTTGTTTATGGCTCACTTTTTTGTTGTCTAAACAATGAATGCAGCGTTTTCAATCAAGGGTATAAAATTGAAATAGAGAGAAAGCCTAACTCATTAACCAGAATTAACAAACATACATAAAAATTCCAGCCTTCTCAATTTGTAGGAATCAAAACCATTTCCGACTTTATTTTGGTAACAAAAAGGGAGCTCGGCTATTTTTTTTGTTTTGTTTTTTCATTCCTTGATCAAATCACTCAGTTGACTTGAAGACCTTTGTTTATAACATCTTCGTGAATTCTTTTTCTCTTGACATGCTCCCCTCCCTCCAGTGAGACACTAATGAAAGAAAAGCCCCTGTGACCCTAGGTTCTTTAGAAGTCACCAGGAATGAGGCGGCGACTGCCCAGATCTGGACAGGAAGTGCTTATTCCTAAAATATAACACAACCCTTGAGATCATCTTATCAAAAATCTGTTGGCTTCTAATAATAAAAAAAAGTGCCTCTTTTGATTTATAACATGTACACTTAAAATGAAAACAGAATTGGTAAGTGATTTTTTTTTTTATTTTTAAAAATTTATTTTTTAATTACAGTTAACATACAATGTTATGTTAGTTTCCTAACAGCTTAGTGACTAGACATTTATATACCTCACAAGGTGGTGACCTCAATAAGTCTATTACCCATCTGACACTGTACATAGTTATTACCGTTTCTTGACTGTATTCCCTGTGCTGTGCTTTACATCCCCATGATTATTTTTTTCCATTATAGTTGACATTTGATATTATTTTATATTAGTTTCAGGTGTAGTGTACTGCATAATCGTTAGACATTTATATAATTTATGAAGTGATCCCCCCAATAAGTCTAGTGCCTATCTGACACTCCACAGTTTTTACAATATTATTGACTATATTCCCCATACCGTACTTTACATCCCTTTGACTATTTTGTAACATAAGTCTTAATACATCAATATATACTTTTTAGAAAAATTTGCAACAAATGACATTATCTCATATATATCAAGTGATAGTTATTTTAGAGACATTGAAATATATAAACATTAATTAAAGACATTCTAAGTTTGATGAAGGAGAGTCTAATTTGTGTATGGGACTTTTTGGTGGGGAGGAAGCCTGTATCATCATCATTCCTTTTAAAAAATTAGAGACAGCTCAGATTGTGTATAAGAAGCTTGGTTTGGGTTTGTTTTTTTTTTTTTTGGACATCAGGCAACCCTTTAACTGGGATGATAAGAAAGATGAATGTTAGTACCTGCTGATCATGTAGGTGTAATTAGGGCAATTTTGTTAATAATAAATGATTCAAGAGAAATGGAAATAATTTAGTAACTCGTCTTAAGTAAGCAGATGGTGCTGCCTGACATCAAATTATTTCCCTTTTGCAATTACTTGCTGTTGTTGCCAAGTGCTGACTTCCAAGAAGCAATTTCTTATACAATTATGTTAGTATTTGTTTAGCAAGATGCTTTTGATTCCAAGTGATAGAGACGCACTACTCTTTGTGTTAAGTCATGGGGGTGGGATTGTTCTAAGAATTTATAAGTGCATTAGAATCTCAGTTATGAGACCATACCTCAAGGGAACCCAGGAAAGCTGAACTTTTCGCCTACAACTCATGGCTCTTGCATCACGACAATGCATCAGCTCACAGGGCACTGTCTGTGAGGGAGTTTTTAGCCAGTAAACAACTAACTGTACTGGAACTCTCTCCCTACTCACCTGATCTGGCCCCCAATGACTTTTTTCTTTACCTGAAGATAAAGGAAATATTGAAAGGAAGACATTTTGATGACACTCAGGACATCAAGGATAATATGATGACAGCTCTGATGGCTGTTCCAGAAAAAGAGTTCCAAATTGCTTTGAAAGATGAAATGGACTCTGGCATTGGTGCATAGTTTCCTAAGGGGAGTACTTCGAAGGTGATCGTAGTGATACTCAGCAGTGAGGTATGCAGCACTTTTTTCTGGTATGAGTTCACGAACTTAATTGTCAGACCACGTATGTACTAAATTATCTGAAAGTAAGTAAATCATAGTAACTAACATTTATATTGAACAAACTGTCCTATTTGCTTCTCCCCAAAACTCCATAAAGGAGATACTGTCTTTTCCCTTTTTACAATGAATCAGATTTAGGTGAAGATTGCTAAACTAGCAAGTGGTTAGAACTGTCTCTCGAACACAGCAGTTTTTATTAAAGCCAGTGCCCATACTGTAAATGGCATCGGCAGTCCTGCGGGTCATAGAGCACTGTGGAGTTCTTGTCAAGGGCTGTGCTGTTTCACACTGAAGGAGGACCTAGGAAGAGGCAGGTTCCTCCTCATATGGGGTGGACAGGATCACCCCTGGAGTGTCCAGGGAAGTTGTGCCATCCATGGCTAGTAATTCTCAGCTGCTTTAATCATTCTAAAATACATTTTTGTACCATTTTGGGTTTTAATAAATACATGCTCACCCCAGAAAACATTTAATCATTCCTAAGCTCACTTGGTCAAGAGGCCATAATTTTCCTGTACTTCTTCATCTTTTCTTATTTTCAGCAGAACATTATAATATATACGCACACATCCAAGTGCCTGAATGCTTATCTTTTCTGGGTTTCTGTAACCACTCTGTGGTTCATTCTTTATAACACTGCTTTTCAGATAAGGATGGGAGTACATGTCCTCATCACATCTGACTCAGAATAATCCTGTAGAAGTTACACACAATGACAGATGGGAATATATAGTATTCTTCAGTTACACTGGACTAGAAAAGGGTCTGAGGACCTTGCTTCATGGGGAAGCCAGGTCAATAAGGGCTTGCTTTTTGATGTATAATAGTACTCACGGGATGTCTTTCGGTGTAGCAAGTAGTGGAGAGTACATGATGAAACTTGGCTATGGCTTCATCAGTAGAGGAGTTCATAATGTAAAGGCACTCAGTTGACCTAATTAAAGCATTAATACTGTACTTAGAAAATAGAACGAGAGGCCTTAGGAAATAGATGAGAGTAGGAAAAATTCATAGGGGGTAGACTATGAGCTGTGATTTCAACAGTCAACAGAGGGAGGGTTGAATGTGGTTTGGCTGGTGGAAAATCAGAGGTTTCTGGCAAAACTCAGAGCCAGAAAAGAGTGAGTTCATGGGCAGCCAAAACACAAATCGTAGCTGAAAGAGAGGTAAAGCGGGGAAGGAGTTAGAAAGTAAGTGATTTTCAAGTGATGCTTAGAAATTTGCATTTGATGTGAGAGTATTAGGAAGTAGAATGATAACCCAAAGAAGTCATAAAAGGTTATTTTGGAAGCATGTACACAACCACTTGGAATAAGTAAGGACCAGTCAGAGGGAGAAACAGAAGAGGTTCCAGCAGTTCTAGGTTGAGGAAACTGTAGATAAAAGATACAGAAAGCAAAGAAAGAGTCAATAAGAACCGTAGAGAAACTGCTAACCTAGAAACAGAGCATTTTCTCTGTGGAATGTAGAAATTGGCTGAACACTGTTCAATCAATTGGATTTGTAGTCTTTTCTAATGGAGCCACTGTTACATTTGTACTTTGCAGACTGTAGTCTCATCTATCAACTCTTAAATTTTTTTCTTTTTTATATTCATGGAGAAATGAGTAAAATGAGCAAATAAACTAGTTATATAAAAAGAAAGCTTATGAAATGTTATACAACCAGAGTCAGTTTGCTTGAGTTTTTGGAATCCTCTGAAAAATCAACCTCACAAGACTTTTTTTTTTTTTCTTTTTTGGTATGTGGGTAGCCCCCTGACTGGGAATCGAACCCAGGCCGCAGCGCTGACAGTGCCAACGCTGAAGCCTTAAGCCACTGCACCATCAGGGAACTCCCCACAAGACTTTTAAAGTACACTGATATCATCTAAAAATAGGTTAATTGTGGAAACTTTCAAACATACACCAAAGTAGAAAGAATAGTTTCAACAATTAGCAAGTTTGCCCAGTCTTATTTACTGATAGAATTTTGGAAAATGTGTGATAGAATAAAATAAACTACATGATTTTTCCATTACACCTACCTTAAAACTTTTTGGTAATCATCAAAAACACAAATTATAATTTTTTTAAATAAAGGGAGCAGACCTATAGAAACATGGGAAAAACCACTCCTGCAGTGATTTGCAATATTTTATATCCTGATATACTTAATGATGTCGTTCATGGTAAATAGCTTAAGTGAATTCTACGACTTCTTAAAAGAGTCCCTAAACTAGAATATGTTTTCAGATCACTCAAGAGATTATGAATTACAGAACCTGGAATGATATTCTTTAATACTAAAGACGTTTGGCTAATAAATTGGAATTTTTAATTTGCCCTTGAATTAACATACCTCAAAATCATAATCTTGTTTTACTTTTATGGGATAATAATGCATTTTGATGATATTGTTTATTCATTCATTGAACCACTTATTTGGATGCCTAATATGTGCCAGGCCCTGTGATAGGGGCATGGGTTATATTAATGGTTTGATGTGTTAATAATCACTGTAAGATAATTTCCAGTGTGCAATCAATTATAATTTTCTTTTATAACAAAGGGAAACATTATAGATAACTGAAACTCCTAAGTAATCGCCTAGCTTTAGTTTGACCCACCTACAGTCAGTTCATATATTGATCAGTTTGTTTCACTTTTTCATATCAGCTTTATTTTCACATCAGCAGTGAAATGACTTAAGGAAAGTTACATAAAGAAAGGAGGAGGAACTGCAAGGAGACTACTCATTCCTGAACAAATAGGAAATATCAGATGCTAACATCGAATAGTCACTGCTTCAAGTGTGAACTTGATGTACATCTTTTTTTATACCTGGGTCATCTTACCTACAAACCCATTGCTTTTGATTCACTTTGTAATTTCATACCAATTTTAAGGACTGGGATAACCATTTTAGATGTCTTTTTAACCTTTATCTCATCAACGTAAAAATTACTTCTCCAGTCTGAAGCCCTAGGAAGACAGAACTGGCACTCCAGGTCCTGCCGAAAGTTGGGAATCTGTAAGACTCATAGGTTGCAGTTGGTTCTGAGTGCCAGAACAACATTGATGATTGATCTTTTGAGTGTGTTATGTCATGTGCATACATGCATGCTACTAAGACTTGCTAAAGAATTAACAGTACAGAATGAATGTTACCAAGTTATGTTTGCAACTGGCACTTCAAAGCACCAATAACAAGAAGTGTGGAGTGGAGGAATTTGATAAATATCTCTACAGATTTACATTCATCCCCTTTAACCTTTCTTATTATATGAATGCATTTTATATCTAAAACACTGTGGGTGTAATTTGATGTCATTCTGAGGGGTGATGGTTGAGGGGAGCAAAGCAAACAGCTTAGTTTGTTCCTCTGTGAAGGATGCTTTTGGGAAGATTAGGGTCAAGTTTCTCATTCTGACTCGTGGCGGTTGTGCCCACTCGTTTTAAGAGACAGTGTCAGATCTTGGAAAAACTGAGTGTGCGAGTTTATTTACTTGTAACCACTTAGTAGCTCTTTGTTCTTCAGAAGACTAAAGATTAGTGTTTGAAAGAATATATCTCTCAAGTCTAGGCTATGACGAGGAAGAACATGTGTGTGTGTTTCCATGCATGTGTTCATGCACCTGCATACCATACTGCACAGAGTTTAAGACACTTTTTTCATCTTTCAACATCTCTGAAGTCAGGATTCATCTTGTAACTTATGATGTCTTCTAATTACCGTTGTCCTTTTTTTCAAATGTTAAACATCTCAGTAATTGCCAAGCATCTTATAATCAGTGGTGTTTTAGAATGCATGGCATACAGTTTATATCCAAATATTTATAGGAGACTGATTTCAGAAAGATGCATGGGACATTTCTCTTTTCCCCAAAAAGTAAAGCAGGAAGATTTATTCTGACAGTAATAGTTGAGGTCAAGAGAAACCATTTGGTTGTGGAATCCCATTTCCTTAGTGAGTCACATACAGATTGAAAATGAAGCATTCATTACAACCCCTCTTATGATCCCAAGTGATCTAAAGATTAGGATGCAAATTCACCATGGTTAATGTAATCTGTAAAGCATATTCTTTAAAATTTGATCACTCTAGCTTACATTTAAGCTCTTTCTAACTTCAGATAGTCATCATTTTGAAAAGAGGGTGAAAATGATCATTTCTGCCATTTGTGTTGGTGTGTATACAAAAGCTAGCTTCCCTCATCCATGCATGCCTCCAAGAAGACCTACTAGGCCAATCTTCCCTGGGCCAAATTGGAAGAAGAAGAATGAATTGTCTTGGGCCACACATAAAACACACTAACTACTAACGATATATAGCTGATGAGATAAAAAAAAAGTCATAATGTTTTAAGAAAGTTTATGAATTTGTGTTGGGCCGCATTCAAAGCCATCCTGGGCCACATGTGGCCCAAGGGCAGCAGGTTGGACAAGCTTGATTTAAGTAAACTTTTAAGATTGTTAAGTCTCAAGTAAGACTCCACCTCACTTTTATGGGTAGGGCAGTATAGAATACAGAGGAAAACACTCTATAATTCTATAGAAGACATAGACTGTATGTCTACTGGGGTAGAACTGTGATGGCTAGATTCAGTTTTAGAGGCCATTTAAGTTTAGCAAAGAGCTTTCTACATGATATGGCTAAGTCTGGATAGATGGAATAAATTTATTATTTGTCAAGGTGTCCATGAAACACAGTAGCATTCATTCTATTATTGAAATATTTATGACTAGGGCAAGTTGTTTAATCTACCTGAGGCTATCACCTGTCCAAAAATAAGTGGAGGATGCTTGCCCTGCCACCTTCCTGAGACTTTAATGAAATAAGGTATAATAAAGCATTTTGGAAATTGAACCGTTTATACATTCATTCTGCTACCGTGTGTGTGTGTGTGTGTGTGTGTGTGTGTGTGTATAAAATATTTTTAAAATACATTTTATAAATAGGTCTGGATATAATAAATATATACACATATAAATGGGTCTGAAAAAGGTCTTAAGAAGTTACCTACTCCTTCCTCCTGGCACCTTCTCCAACTTAGAAGCATTTAACAGGATTTTAATGCTTAATAATCCCTGGGTTGAAAGATCATCACATTTGCCACTAGATCAAGTATTCGATTGTGAGGCGAAGGGAGGGTGCTTCTGGGGGGGCCTATGTAATGTGTCGTTAGCATTCTGGGGGTGTTCTTATAGTTTGGAATTAGGAATTGCTGATGCCATGATCAGTCATATTGTCATGACAACATCAGAATTCTTTCATTCGCCTTCTCTTCGCGTGGGGAGTATCCAGTTTGCCACAGGTCTGTCATCATTTGTCCCATGTGTTAAGGTTATTAGATAACCCAGAACTAGTCATTCTTAAAGGGTTGAGGGTGGAGAGTTTCTGTAAGCTCCTTACGTAGCCCATTTCAGAACTCGTACCTGAATATTCTAATGTTGGAAAGTTTGCCTTCACACATATTCGACTGAGTAGAAATTTATTTCTAATTCTATATTTTCTTGTTTTAACTTTTTCATTTGTAATTCAGTGGAGAATGAGAAAAGCTTCTCAGGCTCCCCATTTACTTAAAGGATGTCATTAACTATTCTGCCATCCTCCTCTTCAGGTGAAATAAACCTAATAATGATAAGCTTGGCAACTGAAGAGAAAAGGAACTCTGTGTGTGTGTGTGTGTGTGTGTGTGTGTGTGTGTGTGTGTTCCTTCTGTGTTTTGAATGGTTTAGGACCTAACTTGTGCTGTGGATCCCAGGTTCTGGATAAACATTGCTTATGTCCCCCCATTTAGGAATGTCTTATGATAATCTTTTGTCATTCTCAGCTTATCTAAGGGTTTTATGTGTCTTTGGTAGTTGTTCATCTTCTACTGTCAAAGTTATTCAAATAGACATTTCTGCTCATGGAAAGGAGATGGTCCTTGGAGGTTTGAATTCTTTTTTGTGTGTGTGTGATTTAAAGATTTTTTTGTTTGGGGCAGGGCTCTAGTTTTCCACAAATTCTGTTGATTTCCTAAGTACTTTTTGTCTTTTCCCAGGTCATATAGCAAGAGGTGGGTGTGATTAGCTATTTCCACAGCACACCAGACCCTCTCTTCCTTGCTCGTATACCGTAAATGATTATGTTATACCCCATCCCTTTAGATAAGCTGTAATTTCACAGATCACCTAATAATATCTTTTTTCATAATTTGTAAGGTTTACTGTAATTTACAGAAAATGTATTGAATTATCTTGATGTATTCTGAAAATAAGTACTCATTTTCTTAGAGGGTTGCTATAGGAATGGGGAATAACAGCTCCAATACTAGATTTCCTGTCAAGGCTTATAGGGAATTGAGGCATCCATCCATAGTTTACTCTCCTTTATTTTGTTATACATCTAAACACATTTTTAAAAAAATTTTCAATTATAGTTGACATTCAATACTATATTAGTTTTACGTGTACAGCATAGTGGTTAAACATCTATTGCATGCCTTACGAATTGATCCCTTCTATAAGGCTAGTACCCACTTGGCACCAGTAATATGACAATATTATTGATTGTATTTCCTATGCTGTAATTTACATTCACATGACTATTTTGTAACTACCAATTTGTATTTCTTAATTTCTCCACTTTTTTCACCCAACCTCCCAACCTCCCTCCCATCTGGCAACTATCAGTTTGTTCTCTGTATCTATGAGGTTGTTTCTGTTTTGTTTGTTCATTTATTTTTTAGATTCACAATAAGTGAAATAATATGGTATTTGTCTTTCTCTGTCTGACTTATTTCACGTACCATAATGTCCTCTATTTTGTTATAGAACTTGATTCTACAGATACAAATTCAATGTAATGTAAACTAAACCAAAACAAAAATCTTGAATTTTTAATTCATATAGCACTCCACCCTTTTACTTTTTTGAAAGAATAAGAACCCATGTACCTATTTTTATACAAAAGTTAGGAAAAGAAATTTAACTTGTAGAGAACATTTATTCTAGAAATTTGAGTGAACTTTGGATTTTATTAACTATTCTGCAAGAGCAGGTCCATAAGTAATTTAGGAACAGATTATATTTAAAAACTTTGGTGGGTAAATTATTTGCTTTGAATTTAGAGGATGATTTGCTATAGAGAAAAAATGTCCTAAATAATGATTAGGATTTTAGTTGACCTATAAACACCTATGATTCCCATAAGGAATCCAATTGCTAATACGGCCTTCCACTATTTTTTGAGGGAAAAATGTGTGCTCAGTTCCAGTTCAAGAATCAGGAAATACCTTTCACCTAGTATTGTCCCAGCTTCTAGGAGATTGTACTTTCTGCCTCTCCCCCAACTTCATTTCACCAATGATCTCAGAAAATAAAACCAGTTTTGAGAAAGAAGTTACACCTTAACAACCATCAGTTAAATGAGGTTTAGAAGTGAGGTTGGGCCATATCTGTCCTATTAACCATATATTCTAATATTGGAGAGTTTGCCTTCATATTCAACTGAATAGAAATTTTATGTAATTCCATATCCTTTTTTAAGTGACTTGCCCAAGGTGACACAGATGACAATTGGTAAAGCCAAGATGCACATCTAGGGTTGGACTGTTTTTTTCCCCTATAGGGTTTGGACTTGACCCACAGGTAATAGCAATAATAACTATTTTTAGTATTGTTAGGCAGGGGACTTTGGTTAGAGAAACCTGAGTTCAAACCTCAGCTCCACTATATAATATATTGGATCTGTGGCCTTGGGAAAGTTATTTAAACCTCTGAGTGTTTTCAGTAAAATGGGATAATCATTTTTCTCTCATGTTGTGTGTGTGTGTGTGTGTGTGTGTGTGTGTGTGTGATAGAGAGAGAGAGACAGAGAGAGAAGGATGTGCAGAGAAAAGTGCCTGGAATATAGTAATTACTCAATAAATGATAGCTATTATTTATTAGTTCATGCAGAGAAGCATGGTGTAGGGCAAAGCCCATTTCTTCTGTTTTGTTCACTAGGGTAGGTTTAGGATCATCAGAATAATGTCTCTGGTGAAACACACCAGAACATGCCCATGTTTATGTTTTCTATATGCCTTCTAGGATTATAGTTACAGAGCTGTAGTGGTTTCCTTTTTATATACATGTGATTTTATATGTGTCTAGGGAGACTTTAAAGTCTAGAATAAGAATCGTAGATTTTTAACAACAGCAAAATAGTAAATAATAGAAAATATTTTTGCTACTTTATAAATAGGGTGCTTTATCAACTCTATTTGGTACCAGGAAAGAACAGAAATTTAAAGAATCTGCTGATCTCATATTTTTTCTTTCTCTTCTTTTTTTCTGTTCTACTGGGAACCAGAGACTTTGTAAACCATCGGGACTTTAAATGTAAATATTTTTTTAATGTGAACTGCTTATACTAACCATTACTATTTAGTTATATTTTATTCATTAAAAGTTTTAATTAGAAAGAATGTTGGATGATTTTTTTCTTTTAATTCTTTTTTGTTTTTAATGTGACCCATCCCCCGCCATAAAAAACGGTGCCTGAAATAATTTAGCAGTGACAGAAGGGTAGAATCCGCTGTCGGTCTATTCTTTTGTTAATAGAGGTGTTCTGTTCTTATCTCACTGGACATCTTCTCTGCTTGCATGGTTTTTAAAAATTCTTTCAAAGCTTAGTTTCCCCATCATGCTTCTTTTGTAGTTTTTTCATTCAAAGGCTTCTCATCTATGGGGCTCAGTAATGTGTGTGTTGGGGCTGGGGGGGGGGGTGCCCTAGCCTTTTGACTGTTCATCATCTGCTCACTTCCGAGAGTTCATCAATAAGCAGTGATTTCAGCAGTGATAACCTCAAATGTACATTTCCCCTCATCCCAGCCTTCTATCTCAAGTTATGTTTTTCTAGTTATCTGCACAGTGCTTCTTTCTGAATGTCCCTCAAACAAAACATTTATACAGCTGAGCTTCCCACGCCCATGTTATATATCCTGTATTGACCTCTCCATCCTGTGCACGCCTGTAACACATGATTGTCTAGACCACTTTGCTGGCACTTATCATTTAATGTCTTGCATTATTACACTATAGCAACACAGGTGCTATGGGGGTTACACATACTCACCTGGGAATTGGAGCATTATTTATGTCTTTTTTTGGAGATACAGGATTATAGAGTTGAAAGCACATAGGACAGTCTTTTAACCCTAGATTGTAACACTTGCTTGCTACTTACTATCTCTATGGGTAGGGCAGTCCGTTTTTATTTTTTATTTGTTTCCCCTTCTCTTCTGTCAGTGGAGCCTAGTAACCATTCCAACCTTATAAGGTTGTTGTGAAAGTGAAATGAGATGTGAAAGATTTATAAATGAAAGGCTTATTTTAAAATTGTTTCTATGGGGCGTATGTCTTCTAAATTCAGCTTGTCAAATCCCAGTTTATACCAGCACTTGTAGGTTGCAGGTCTCAATCTCAGCCTAAGACTGCATGCTTGCAGGTACTGCTGGCCCCAACCTTATTGTTCTCATTTGTACACTCTTGCCTTACAGGGTGTGATCTCAGATACTGCTCAGTCATCTCATTCATACAGATATGGCCCTCGTCCAACACATAACTTCTTTAAAGGAAATGGGACCAAAACAAATGTGGGAGAAAAACTTTAGTGTACGGAGGCTATTGACATAGGGTTTGCCAGACTTTTTTTTTTTTTTTCGTAACCTCAAGTATGCTCAGCCTTAAAAAGCATATTCATTTGGCTGTTCAACAGGTATCGGAAAGGCAGCCTTCCCTTACCTAAATTTGCTTTTTTATTTGTCAATTCCAACTACATGCTTGCTTCTGCTCTTCGATGGTCAGCCAGACTTGCTAAGCATCCGTTGTTTACACAGTACACACACTTAAATCTGCAACCACCACCACGACAAAACCTGGAAAAACAGTAACAACAACGGCCAGTTATTGAGTTTGGCACTTTTGTTGGTGTAGTGCATACGAGAGCTGTCTGGAAAACTATCCAGCCATCAATGCCCCGATTTTTCGTATTATTACATGGCTGGATCCTTTCCAGACAGCCCTCTTGTATATATATACTGAAGACAATCTGTGAGGTGTCTGGAACTCAACTAACTTGGTCAAAGCCATGTGGCTAGTAAGTAGAAAGCTAAGAGGTGGAGCCAGATCGGTTTGGCTGTTTTAATTCTGTCCCTTGAATTGCAAAGTCCAGATTCACTTAAGTTATCTGAAGAAGTGAGGAGGGGGCTAAGAACACGGATGGAGAGTTGTTGGAAGGCTCACGAGCCAAAGTGGCTCTATAGATGCTGGCTCCCTCCATCATCCAAGGGCCAGGAGCTCACCCGCTCCTGGCATGTGCTTTACTTTCTGCTGGCTGCCAGGCAGCTTCCTGTTTACTCATAGTTTCTGCTTCCTCATAACCTTGGCTTGCATATGGTTTTGGCTTTTTGTGGCCTCAACTCTACCTCCTGGTGATCTTGCCATTTCCTAACTGGTTCAGCTCTTGGAGTTCTCTGAATCAAATTCCCAAGGGTGAGAATCTGATTGGCTCTGCTCATTTTTCTCAATCCCAGGCATGTCATAGGTCACTGGCCCGGCTGTGGATTGGCTGCCCTTGGGGTCAGATTCCCACAATTTGACCCATCAGCTGAACTGAGGGAGGAGAATGATGTAGGGCTGCCTGGCAGCAAAATGTCAGTGTCCCTG